>KK903274.1:10260-21125 GCA_000696445.1 Aquilaria agallochum
GGTACCAAAGAGTTGTTTCAAATTGTGCAAGTTTTCAATAGTTTCTTGTCTTGGCCGAAAAGAAAACTAACTTTTTATCTTTGACAGCAAGGAACTGCAAGAAAAAAGTGTTGTAGCCACAAAACAGCAAGGAAAAGAAAAGGTTTTAAAAAAAAGAAAAAAAAAGAACAAAGAAAAGAAAAGAAAAGAAAAGAGTTGGCAAAAGAAGCTTGCACATTGTGACTTGGTTTTTATGCCCATAAACCTTAAACCATTGTTTTGAGCCTAAAGCTTTTCTTTGTGGTTTTTGTGATCATCAATTGTAAGAGCTTCCTAGAGTCTTTTAAAGATTGTTTAGCCCACCTTTATTTGGAGTCAAAATTGTTTTCAAAAAATCAAGTTTTCTTGTGTGCTTTGAGAAAAGTTTTCTTAGAACTTTTTAAGGACTCTTTAATAGTAATATTCTCACTAAAAAATTGAGTGTTTTGAGTGTTCATCTTTTGAGTGAAACACATGAGGTGAGTGTGTAAGGATTTTTTATTTCAAGAGTATGGAGGGCCAGGAGGATAGGAGAATTGAAGTGAGGCATAATGAGAAGCCTACCATGAGGAAGCTTCAAGAAACCCTTAATAGACTTGTGGGAAGGATTGAGGACATAGATTTGAGGTTGCCAAGGAGACCTAATCCCATCTTGCAACCAAGAAGAGGTCCAAGGAGAGAAGAACCCGAGGAGGGAGAAAGAGTTTGGCATGACAATGGGTTTCCAAGGAGGTGTGAGCCAAAGGACGATAACAATCTCAACTCCATCAAGCTTATCATTCCATCCTTCCAAGGGAGGAGTGATCTCGATGCATATTGGGAATAGGAGCAAAAGATCGAGATGATGTTTAATTGCCATCATTATTCTAAGGAAAAGAAGGTTAAATTAGCTACCAATGAGTTCACTGACTATATTCTTGTATGGTGGACTCAGGATGTTACTTCTAGGAGAAAGAATGAGGAAGAGCCCATACACACATGGAGAGCCCTTAAAGCATTAATGAGGAGGAGATTTGTGCTTAGCTATTATACTAAAGATCAACGCCTCAAGCTTTAAAAGCTAGTGCAAGGCCAAAAGAGCGTGGGGGACTACCATAAAGACTTGGAGATGACCTTGACCCGAGCCAACATCATGGAGGATAAGAATACTACCATTGCTAGATTCATTAATGGTCTCAATCCTGAGATTTCCAACAAAGTGGAGATGGTGCCTTATGTCAACATGAAGGATTTGCTTCAACATGCCATTAAGGCTGAGAGGATCATCAAGAGGTCCAAGGCATTCATGATGTCTCAAGGAGGAAGCTCCACATGGAGGGGAGTTTGGAGCAAAGAAGCACCGAAGCCAATAGTGAAGGCTACCAAAGGAGGCTTGTCTCACTCTCAACAAGACAAGTCCATAGCTCCACCTAAAGATGCAACTAAGGCAAGGGAGATGGAGTGCTTCAAGTGTAAAGGCAAGGGGCACTACATGAAGGATTGCGCAAATAAAAAGGTGATGATTCTCGAAGATGATGGAGAGATCACATATGAGGATAAAGATGCCGTGGATGAAACACCACCTTTGGAGAGTGAATAGCCAATCACACTTGTTCCACATTCACCACAACAAGTCTTGGAGGATCAAAGAAAGCTTCAAAGTAAGGTTGAAAGAAAAGAAAAAAGGGAAAAGTAGAGGGTAAGAGTGATGAGGGGAAAGCTGAAAGAACAACTGAGAGATTAAGTGAGAAGAGTGAACATAAGGGGAAGAAGAGTGGAGAGTTCCAGAGAGAAGAAATTGAGTGCAAAGTTCAGAAAAGATAAGAGTTCAATGAACCCAAGCCGAGTGCAAAGAGAAAGACCTACAAAGAAGCCATACTTTCATCTAACATAACGAGGTCTTCTTCTAGTGTTGTGTTGTCTTCTTTTTAGGAATTAAGTAGTGATGAACTACAAGAATCAAGTGAGTTACTGCCCATCCAAGAAGTTAGTGTTCCCAATATTCCAAGTCATGTCCCATGCATCTGTTCGGTTTCGGGAGCCAAACAGCGCAGCGGAATTTAACCGAAACCCTCCAGGATCCAAGTGAAACGGGGTAAACCGGGTGTTCAAAAATTTTCATACCTAATTTTCGGTTGAGATCTCTCACTCAANATGCCTTAATAAAATATCATGACTCAATGTGCAAAAATACAATCATTTCATGATTGGCTTTTGGGCACAACACTAACAGCATCAAACCAACTAAGGCGGTTGAAAAGGAACAACTTGAGGAAAGTCCTAGCGATTTCAATTGCAAAAGTATGCCTAACATTGTTTCTTACTCAATGGTTCAAGGGGAAGAAAATATTGCAACTCCACCCGAAGTCATTAAGTGTAAAGGTGAAAATTTTGTGGTTCCTGTAATGTATTTCTTCCTAACACCTATATTTGATGTGGTTTTACATGAAATCTCAAACAATGTGTATTTGCTTGCAATGTTATTTTGAATAATGGTTTTCATGAAACTAGATTAATAGGAAGAAGTAAGTATGAAAATTTGATAAAATATGGTTTTAAGTCTTCTAATTCTTTGATTTTGTCAAATACTCTTTTCAATTCCATGAGTTTCTCTCGAGTAAAATATGTTTTGGTGTCTTTGTTTTTTATTTTGTTTGTTTTGCATCAATCTCACATTGCTTTGTTTTGCATCAAGTTAAATCTACTTTTTTGGAATTTTTCATGCATAAATTAGTTCATACACATACATTACATACTTCTTTGATTTTCATTCATGTTCAGCCCATTTTTGTGTGTCAATTTTTAATTTCCAGCAAGCATTTTTTTGTCATGATGTATGCATTACATAAACTTTTGAGCCTTGATATTTTTGCTTTACATCCGAACTTAAAAGTATCTATTTTGAATGAGAATTCTGGATTTAAATTCAGCCTTTTAAGGAGATTTGTTAAGTCCTTTGTTTTGTGTCACATTCCATGCAAATTCACAAATTTCATGCATTGTGGTGCATGTACATGCAAAAATAAGTTTGCCACTAAATTGGTTTCACTTAATCCTATCTATTCCAATCTTGTTTCAATTAAAATGCTTAGGATTTTTGTGAAATTCATGCATTCTTGTTTTGTTATTAGTTTAGGCCTCATTGTGTTCAATTCTTGTTTATTTGAATGGCCTATGCAAAGGATTGTCTTGACATGCATAACTTGTTCTTTTCATGACCTTGACACTTATATGAGCTTAGGTCCATTTGTTTTGAGTGCATACAACATCCTTGAGGTAAATTATTCCTACACTTTTCCTTGTTGTGAGAGTAATGTTTTTGAGATGGCAAAGGCAATGAAAGTGATGCCTAGAATTAAGATGAAAATTGTGCAAACTTTCAGATTTTTTGTGCTAATTGCATCTAACTTTATTTTTGAACCTAGAGATACCAAAATTATCATTGCATTTGGATATTGGTTCAGGTTTTTCACAAGATTAAAGCTCCATACATAAGCATGCCATGCTATTGGTGCTTATGTGTTAATTATTTCATCGCTATTGATTCAATTCCCTTTTCTAATGTAGGTTTTGATTTGAGGACGAATCCTTCTAAGGAGGGTGAAGTTGATATAATCAAGGAAGGCACAACCAAAGAGGGCAAGGACCCATTGAAGATATTTAGTGGACCAATGCCAAGGAAGAAAGCTAAGGAGCTCACTAGTGCACTTCAAGCTTTTGTCTCAAGCTTCCTCATGGAGAATGGACATGGAATTTCACAAGGAGCTGCTGGAACATTCAAGGAATCATATAGAGATGATGGCCAAGCTTTGTACTCAGTCCTAGAGTGCCTAGACAAGTCACAAGACAAGGAACCCTAAGGGCATCTCTCAAGTACACCCTTGGAGCCTCCTTGAAGTGTTTCAAACCCATTTTTCTTCTACAAGTTAGATCTTTGAGCTCTAACATTTCAAGACCTCTTTCCAACATCTAAGAGGAAGAATCACGCCAATGAAACTCAAATATTCAAGCTTGGAGCTGAAGATACAAGCAAAAACCCTAAAGAGCCCATAAGTGCACCCGAGAAGACCATTTTGGGGTTTTTTAGGGCCAAACTTATATTTGCACTTTATTTTATTTATTTTCATGATTATTTAAATTATTTAGGATGTTATTTAGGCTATGGAATTGATTCAGGTCGCATAGGATAAGTGGCATACACTACACACCTTAAACATGTGTTAAAAGGGTGTAGAAGTCCTAGTTTGACTAGGTTTTCTTTAGTCCTTTGTACCTTGGTTTCCTATGTGACTTGGGCTGCGAATTTTGTTGAGTCTTTTACCCTAGTTTATGCCTATAATATAGTCACATATTCTAGTTGTAAAACACAGTCTTTATACGCAAATAATATTGCTACTTTGAAGAAAAATTCTCTTTTGTTCTTTGAGGACTACCTTGGTGCACAAGTTGTTTGTGTTCTTGGTTTTCTTATACTTCTTGTTTCTAATCATGAGTTGATTAGGGGTGGGGGTTTAAATCCAGTCTCTTTAATGTCTTGTGGAGCTTAAAAAACATCTTGGGTGGGTTTCTTGGTCATTATACCAAAGGGGTTCGCATCATGACATCACTATTGGGTTGTTTGATGAATATGTCTTCCAATTCTATAATATCTTTTATAGCCCAATGTAAATGACGACTAGTTATCTTTCGGAAATGTTTAAACCATAAATTGACCTCACAATTCATAGCATGATGGGTTAAAATATATAAGTTTTTTACTAATTGTTCTTTAACACTTGCATGTCTTGTTGGTCAAAGGCCACCCTCCCTTTGAAGCAATTCACATAACTCGGGGAAAGCTGTCGGGCTCTTTTTAACGATATTACGACCAGTTGGTCCTACTATGTCATGTATCACTTGTGCTTTCACCCTCTCCTTTCTTTCAAAATTTATCCTATTGTTCTTTATTGAAAAATTATGTTTGTATTTTTTGCAAAATACCAAAGAACAATAAGCATTAAAATGCATGTTATTCTCATTCGATGTGTTTGTACAACCAAATTATTGCAAACTTTGCATCCTTTCCAAGGTTGTCTATCTAATTTGAAAAAAAAACTAATAAATTAAGAAATGATAGCAATTTAAAAAATTACTATAGTGACTTAAAATATTCATTAAATTACGGAATATAGGTACATCCAGAAAACACATGGATTTTTAAAAATACATTAAAAAATCATAACCAATTCTAGGTAACATACCTTTTTCATAGGTTTTAATTTCGCAAAAATTGTAAATTTGTCTTGATAAATTGTAACCTAAAAATTTGAATTAAATAAAATAAACAAACAAGTTACAGTGCAACACATATGAACAAAAATTAGAATTTTAATTTTACAAAACCACAATAATATAAACATATATACAACAATTTAAATTTTGTCATCTAAAAAAAGAATCTCCACAACTCGTAATAATGATATCTTTCAAGCAGACAATCCTACTTCTTATAAAATCTGTGTACTTTTATGGTAAAAATTGAAAATCTTAATTTAAATTTGAAAATGCAAGATGAGTTCAAAGGAGGGCATTAGAGGGTATGGACTGTGGGGTGGGTGGCCGCTGATCAGATTTCAGCTTCTAGCCCAAACGGAGGCTGCGGGAAAGAATTGATTTAAAACGTCATCTCTGCCAATTAAAGTTACAAATATACAAATACAATTACACTATAAAAAGGCCTTCTAGAGGTATAACATCTCTCGGGAATTATTTTTTTCAATTTTTGGCAATTACTCCATCGGTCCTGAAATTTTTACTCCATTTGGCTTTGGGTTATATTTTAATTTAATTTTTTTATATTATTATTTTTTAAAAAAAAATTAAAAAATATATATTTAAAAATTATATGTCTTGATTTATTATTTATATATAAATTTTTTTATTTATATATTAAAATATTAAAAATAAAAAATTATAGATTAAATATTTAAAATAAATGGAGCAAAAATTTAGTGCCGAGGGCGTATTATTTTTCTGAAGTAAAAGTTGACTTGTTGAAATTTAACAACTCAACCAAATTTTCCTACTATGGAGCTAGAAGCACGTGCGTCAACATAATGGAGAATCGGACGATGGAGGAATGAATCTGTTCAACAAACAAAGCGCAAGAGCAGAGTAACGGATGAGTGATTGCCTGGAATAGCAACACACAAAATCAAGTAGAAACAAATAGGCAGAAATAAGTAGAACACAACACGCAAAACAGGAAAAACAAGCAGAAAGAAACGTAGCAAACCAACAGGAAAGGAATCAATTGTAGCTGCTGCCGCCGATTATACTACCGCCGGATGCTGCCAATGTTTCCGATTTGCAGAACTCAACCTTCCTCTGACGTCTCCCACACGTTTTTCAACAGTGCTTTATAACAAAGGCAGCAAAGGCAATTCTGTAAGTGTTGATTTTGTCGATAACCCTCCTCTCCGTTTACCCCAGATTTAGGGGGATTACTCATAACAGTGTTAATCAAAATAACAGGGTCTCCTTATCCATCCTTACCCTTTCCCTCGTGTTTCCCGGAATCCGGAGACCTAATTTCCCTCCTCCTTCCCTCCCCTTCGCCGTATCCAAACAAAGCCTAAAATTCAGTAGCTTTTAACATATGGCAATTGATTTTGGTTTTCTTGTCATGTCAGGTTCGATGAACTGCAGGTCACAGTTTTTCCCTTTTAAAAATAAAAGAATAATTTCCCAATGTATCAAAAATAACATTTTCCTTGTTATATAATGGTGCTAGTGAATAAACTTTTTCCATTCCATTTAGTAATTAGAGCCGATCAATTTTGCACATAAAAATAACAAAAAAATCATCTGCTTAATTATTTTTTTCTTTGTAAAAATTACGTTTCTTCAGAAAAATGTTACAAATAGCAAGAACAAACAAGAGGACTGAACAAACAGAAGTGAATTTTGAAAGAGTTTTAGTTCATAAAGAAAAGGAGTAACTAATGACAATATGAAGTGAATTTTGTAATAGTTTTATTTCATAGAAAAACTGAGTGAAAAAAGGAAGGTAACTGGGGCTTGAAGTGAAGGCTCGCCAACACTATATAGTGGTATGCTTTAGAAACAAGCAAGAGCGTTGTGTACTTGGACTACAACAGGGGATGGTGTAATTGTATTCGAGAAGGGTGCAAGGTAAGGGAACACTAGCTTAGCCTTTTAATCAAGTTACAGTTTGATCCAACACAGGGTTGATGGCTGAAACTTGGCAAACAGGCTCTAGGAGTTATTTAGCACCTGTAAACATGCTTTCTGCAAGAAAATAACCCAAGCAGTGGAGTGTGGCTATACTACAGCTACTGGAGGTAAGATGATTAGTGTTAAAGGAATTGAATGTTTCAGAAAATGATATCTAAAGGAGAAATTTTATTCTCTGAGAAGTTTGAACATGGTTTTGGTGAGAAATGTGCCCCTACATTGCTAAGTTTAAATCCTATAAGAAACAGAAGTAACCCAGGATCTTGCAGCAACTGTGATAAAACTGTAGCATTTGACTAACTGTTGATCTTGGGGGTATGAAGGCTTTTGGAATTGACACTCTCCAGCCATGTTTTTTTGTTGTGATTTTAGGTTTGTAGAACACTTCCAGGGAAAATAACAGGGGTAAACGGGAAAGTGGCACTTGAAGTCAAAACAGTAAGTCTAACACTGACTTTAATGAGTTGGAGTGATAGATTCAGAATCAAGCCTTTAGGATGGGTTCTCTGACTTAGAACAGGTTGTAAATGAATAAGAAAAGTTGTCCACAGAGTTTGGTTCAAGAAAGCATAACAGAACTTAGAAGACTCAAAAGTTCAAGCCCTTCTACTATGATAACCTGCAGAAGAGGTGTAGCTTCAAACTTTGGGAAGCAGACATCTAAATTAGGATTTCTAGGTTTAAAAAACATTCAAATGGTCATGAAGATTTTCCTACAAAGTTTGGCCCAAGTTACAATATAAGAACCTAAAAAGTACAACTAAGTTCGAGTTTTCTGCTATGGAAATCTGTAGAAAAAGAAATGCTTCAAAGTTTGGGAAGAAGATTTTTAAATTGGAGTTTATGGGCTGAGACGAGTTTCATATGACTAAAGGAAAGTGATTGCAAGGTTTGGTGCCATTTGGAGTAGTGGAACTCAGAATGAACCATTAAGTTGTAGAATTAAGCTGCTAAAAATAAACCTGCAGAAAAGAGCAGATTTCTGGTTTTTTGAGCTGAACATGGTTTTGTAGTAAAAGTTACTGAAATAGCAAGGTCAAGAACATCGCAAGTGGCCTATGAAGTTGCCTACAAAGCCCTTGTTGCATTATGTTTTTTTGTTTTTGTTAAGGGGTAGGTTTTTAGGACCCTAGGTAGGTGTTGCACGATATGGCAGAAGCTACTGACATACAGTGAGAAAACCAGAATAAATTGATCATGGATCCTAGTGAATTCTTATAAGTCATACAGTGTCACGCACCATTAGCTTAGGAACATATTTGGACAAAAACCCTTCCTACAGGAACAGAAAATAGATTTGATGGGTTGTTGCAAGGATGAAAAATCTGCATAAATTGCTTTGTCAAAACAACTGACTCAAGTTTGACTTTAAGGGAGAAGAAAGATCTTGGACTGAGATTCTGCAGGCTTGTTTGTATCTTTAAAATGGATTTGTTCATGACTTTAAACTAGAAATATGGCCTAGGAATCAGTATACTTATGGTTATAAGTTAAGAACAGTTTTGCATTACAAGAAGCTTGTGAGTGGTGGTACTGGTCTAACTTGAAGTGTATTGTTGCTGTTTGACATGGGTTTCAGCAATATTTAGGGCACTGAACCATGATTTCAGTTATAACAAAGCATGCCCCTTCGGGGCTGAACAAGAGGAATGAAGAGAAATATTTCCAGCACGGGAGAACAGATGTGGCAGCAATGTAAACCTCTGCATACTAGCTCAAAGTTTCCATTTCGACCAAAGGGATGACTTTGAGCTAAGGAAATTTATGTGACCTGAAATTTTACTCACAGTTCATTATGCCTAAATATGACTTGTTTGAATGATTAAAACCAGGTTATGATCTAGAACTTAGGAGAATGCACTACATGTTCACTGGCAAGCAATATCGCCTTGCAAGATGCTATAAGACTAATGAATAAGATTTTATTGGAGCAAAAGCAGTAAGAAAGAGTGGATAATGAAGTTTGATTAAGGAGGCTACCTTCTAGCTTGGTCCAAGAAGTAGCAGAAAAAGGTGGTAGCTACTGGACTAAGTCATTAGGCAAGCTTTGACTTCCAAGTAGACTTTTTGGATTTGAAGTTAAAATGTGTGATGGCCAGATTAAAAGGTTTCCTAAGATGATTCAAAAAATTCTAGCAATAAAGGTTTCATGGCAATGGGCTGTGAAACTGGCCAAGGTGTTTAGTCAAGAACTCTGTCAAATAGGCTATTGTTCTATTGCCTAGTTTGAGACAGAAAAGTGGACTCAACAAATGATTTGCAGAAGGATCTATCTGTTGAGTTTGAATTTTTGTGTAAAGGCCAAACATGGTGAATGCAGCTTGTATGCAATGAAGAACTAGAATCTCAGAATGTTAATGTCAAGATTCTGCAAACCTTAATTGCTCAGCTGCAATATTGGCTTATGTACTGACTATCAGCAAGGATCATCTACTGATTCTAAAAATTGATGCGAGAATTAACTCTAGAGAGAGAAATCTGTATAAGATAAGAAACCAAGGCAACACTATTTCTAGCACTAAGATTTATGTAGAAAACCTTTGAACTAAAAGCTTGACCCGTACTTTGACTTTCAGCAAGAAACACCTGATGGTGCTGAAATGTTACAATTAAGATGAAATTATTACAAGGGACTTGTCTGGAACAGGAATTTCAGGATACCAGTTGCAAAGAAACAGAAATCCTATATAATTGGTTTAGGCTGGAAGTTGACCACGTAGTTGACCTTCTAATTGAAAGAAACCTTGTACTTAAAACCTTGCTGACAAGTAAGACTATATTATTTGAACTTAGTTAAGCTTCTAGAAATGAATTTCTGTCTATGCCAATTATGTTGTTAAGACTGTTAAGGTTGAATAGTTTTATGATAAGAATAAGACTGAATGGGTACAAGAACAAAAGTGTTCTATGATGACTGAACATTGTACCATTATCCTACTTGCAATATTAGTTGAGGTTATGACTTAGAAAACCACAACTAAAGAGAAACATTGAGAATATACTCTAAAAGCAGAACTAAGGAAGATTTGCTGATGATTACTGAACATCAATATTGCATCAAGGAGTATGAATTTTTAGTTAGGAATACAGAATAGTGTGGGTGTTATGATACTATGATTAATGAAATCTACTGATTTTGGTAGAGAATCATAGGAAGCAACATATGACTATGATTTTGAAAGTTCACTAGGAATTTAACTTGCTGCAATGTTGCTTTCTGGGGCATAAGCCTAAGAAGTTTGAACCTCTGGAAAAAAAGGGTAAAATTCACAGTGGGTCACCTAGCTTATTTTTTTGTCCTAATTGGGTAACTGACATTCAAGTTGTCCTAGCGAAGTACTTTTCCTCTTATTGAGCGTTTTAATCAGCTACTTTCTGTTAATTTTCACATTAAATTTAATAGAAAATACTAATGTGCCATAAAAATTACTAAAATAAATTGTAAAATAACACTTCTAGTATTTTAAGTTTCCCTACCAACAATTTTAGACCCTAAACTTTTTTTTATGATCTCCTTTGTCCCTCATGTCCTTCTCATGCTCTTCAACGCCACCTCCTTCTGCTCTCCGGCCACCACCACCGCCATAGCTTGCACACGGTACTTGGATGCCGGTGGTGAGAGGAAATCGAAG
>KK903274.1:32380-69482 GCA_000696445.1 Aquilaria agallochum
GTGGGTCGGTCCAGTACACAAGTTCTCCAACTTGTGCCCATATGTATACTACATATCTCATATTAGTCTCCACATATGCTAGTCGTTATGTATTATGGCAACCTGCTCCACAATAATACTAGACCAAGGACATTTGAGAATATCATTATTCTAGGGTTACAATTGTGTTTATTATGTTACGCAGAAACAAAACAACAAACATAATTGCTGGATTAATGCCTTAACAAAATATCATGACTCAATGTGCAAAAAATACAATCATCTCATGATTGGCCTTTTGGGCACAACACTAACAGAATTTATATCACCTTTGGCAAACATCATAATATCATATGTAAACATAAGATAAGTCAAATGAATCTTCTTACACTTAGGATGAAACTGAGCATAGTTCCCTTCAAACAATTTCCCCAAGGCCCTTGACAGATAATCCACGGCTAGAATAAATAAAAGGGGGAAAAGTGATCCCTTTGCCTCGCCCTTTTTCTGCCCTTAAAATAACCACACTGATTTCCATTCAAAACAAAGGCAAAATATGAGGATTTAACATGCACATGATCAAATTTATAGGAAAGTCTAGACTATGGATAAACTTCTCCACAAAAATCTAAATTTAGCATATCATAGGTCTTCTAAAGATCAATTTTCAAGCACATCCTAGGTTTAATGTTTCCTCTACCATAACCCCTCATAATTTCATAATAGAGCAGGATATTATCAACAATAAACCTCCCCTCAATAAAAGCCTCTTGACTCTCAAGGATAATATTAGGCAAAATAATTTGCAATCTACTAGCCAATATTTTAATGAGAAACTTATAAATCATATTGCAACAAGAGATTGGTTAAAATTCATTTGTAGTAGAGGCATGATCATGCTTAAGGATAACATGTATAGCAGCTACAAAAATAGTAGAAGGCAAATCATCAATTTCAAAGAAAAAGTATATAGTTGAATCTACATTAGCACTAACTATGTCTAGTTGTGTTGATAAAATCTACACCATCAAGATCAATAGCTTTTACAGCATGGCATCATTGAATAGATCCAACAATCTCAATAGCAGTCAACCAAGAACCATTCAACACAATATTTAGATTCACATTCATAGATAAAACATAAGTAACAACAAGAAGATTAAAGAAGAGTCAAGGAACTTATCTCTAATCTCAAATTACAAGCAAAGTTTCCTCCCATTTCTAGCAATAAGGCAAGCAATATTTGCCTTTACAAGCCTTTTCCTTCATTTTTGAATGAAAAAATTTATTACTATCTTCACCAAGCTTTAATTAGTCAATAACAATTTTTTGGGCATAGAATTCGTCTTCAGCTTTTTCCAAGTTAAAGACCTCAGCCTTTGTTCTCTGCCAGTCAATATAAAGGCTTTTGTCCCTAGGTTCTAATTCATTTTATTATAGATAAACTCCAATTATTTCTCTTGGCTTCTAACTTTACATGAAATATTAGAGAAACATTCAGTATTTAATCTCCTGAGAGTTGCCTTAAGATTAATGATGGGTGCCTATGCCTATGTCTGGAAGGACTGGGTACAGACTGGTTCTAGGTGTTCTAGTTCTGGACTAATCTTGGGTTGGTCCTAGCCAGGTTTTAGGCTTTTTTAGGTTTTTTTTTCTATAAAATAGATGACTTAATTTCTATTTAATATTTATTTTAAAAGAGAAACACTACCTCTGGTGTAATTTTTATCTAGTAAAAAACTCAAACGAGACTTACAAATAATTGAAACGGGCCTTACATATTGAAATCGTGAAATATTTCAAAAATTAGCAAAAATTAAAGCATATGACTTGTGCTTAACAACATAGTCAGATCAACTAAATTAAGAAAAAAAAAATTTCAAGCCTCATCATTGAATACTACCTCGTCATTTGAGCTCTTTTAGTCTTGCTTCTAGAATGTTGGAAGGCCCCAATCTCAGTTGCATATGCATACTTCTGCCACCTCTAGCGTCAATATTGATCATTTCTCCAATATTACATGTTTCCTTGCACTAAAAACTACCTCAGATACCATGGTGGAGACCGAAATGGCGAGAATCTCCTGTGTGATTATCGACAACATTGGGAATCTTGATCTCTTTTGTTTCCACCACTCCAACATGTCAACGTCGCTTGGCTCGAATGATGTGTTAAGGTAGTCATTAACCTCAGCTAAATCCTAAGTCATCGGTTGAGGACATTTGAGCATTTGAAGGGTCGTTTTGAATCTTGATAATATTAATCTCTTAGGAGGCTCAGCTTGAGGAGCATTGGATCTTCCGTTATCTAAATGCCTCTCATAATATAACTTGTACAAAGAATGTAAGTACTTAGAAACAAAAGCAAACATGACCAAAACATTTATATGAGACATTTCTAAATAAGTTTAATAAATGCCTTCAAGTAATGTGGTCGTTCCTGTCATTTTCGCATATGAATCAAGTAAAGGAGCAACTAAAAAGATAGAGGGAAATTTTTTTTAAATACTTAAGCAACTTAGCCTGCATGGCTTTGACGATCAGTTTAAAAAACTCATGATCTTTAAACTGATGTAAAACATATGTAATATTCACTAAATAAAGCAAAACTTGATGAACGGTTGGGAACTAAACATCGGAGAAAAATTCATTTGCCTCATAAAAAAACTTATGCAATTCACCGGATTTCAAACATCTTTCCCAAACTTCACTCATGAGGAATTCATAGCCCATCTTCGTGTTCATGAAATACATCAACAAATTTGCATATGGATAGCATCTTGCATTATCAAACAAGTGGAGTTCCAGTAGGTTAGACAATCCAATTTAAACTATTTCCAAGAAAATGGGTTTTAATTTTCAAAACAAAATCATTTCAATTCATGAAATATAGTGGGTCTTGATTTCAGAAATAAAAATGAATTTTGAATAGGTACAATTTCATTTTTGAGAATCTCTAAACCTTTTTACACACAAAGGTTTAAAATGTAGCACATGCATCTAACATGAAATAATGCACCTTTAAGAGGTGGTTTCAATGCTTGGCTTAAAATGTTAGTGTTGTGAAAACAATAGTTTAATAATTTATAACCCTTTATCACTCACAAGCGTACGATGGATTTCGTTGTGTGCTAGAATGAGGAAGGGTATCATCCCAAAGGATTAGGTGATTTTACCAAGACATGAATATTAGTTATCCAAACTACTTGACTATTATAGTGAAAGCACTAAGTAAAATCTAAGGTCAAATGGTGAATCAAGTGATTAAGGAATATGGACAAGAAAAAATGACTCCTTTAATTAACTAATTAACTCAAAGGTGGGAAGCTAAATTAACAATCAAATTACTAAAAGAAATTAAACTAAGTGGTTAAAGAAGGAAAGTCATCTCCCTAGGAATCCTCTCTATTTCTTGCTACCCAAGTCTTTGAAGCCCTAGAATATTTACCCCCTTTATGTGGTGTAGGAGTCTAAAGTCCAAAAACTCATTTTCTCAAGCTAAGTCATTGCTTACATAGGAACAAACAAGGCATTTCTCAATCTCTTGCTTTAATCCAAGGTAGTATAGTCCAAGAACCTCTTTTTCAATCATGTAATGAACCTATAAGTTACCTCTAACCTACAATATTCATTACACCTCACTCCTCCTTTCTATCCCCCTTCTTTCTCTCTCAAGAGCAAAGTGGAATTTATGAGTGTATGAGTACAAAGATGGGTGAAACAAAGAGATTAATATCTATAAGAAATCAACAAAGATCCATTAAACAACAAGAAATAGACGTATCATCCTAGAGAGATGTAGTAATCTACTCACAAACCATCATTTCTTTCAACATTAAACTCATAAACAAACAATTCATGAAAATCCACTAATTAAAAAAAGGAAAAGAAGAAACCCAAGATGGATTCTAGTTGTCTAAGTTTCATTGACTCATAGTCTTATTCTTCAAGCTTCCAACCTTCTCTAATGGTAGTAGTCCATAGAAGAGATGAGAATAAGAGAGTGCAAAATGTTAATGATGGGCTCCTCATTTCCTCTAGCTATTTATACCCAAGGGCCTCCTCTCTTCTTTTTCTAGCTTCCAAACCCTAAAGGGATAGAAATCCCTCTTCCAAGGATAGCTCATTAGGTGGAAAGGAGTGAGGGACCATCAGAACATGAGGTTTAGGTGCAACAGGGGAGAGGTTGGCTACGCGTCACCAATTGGGTTGGGATTATGGTGACACGTTGCCAATCGGAGAAAATTGGCAGCGTGTTCATGACATTGGTGATGCGTCGCCAACACCTTTTTTCTTATACATTGACTTTGCATGCCCAAGTTCCGTCTTGCTCAATCCCGCTCCAAACCGCTACATCTGTAACACCATCCAACCTGTAAAAAGCTAAGCAAAACAAGAAAATACTAAAAGGGAATGGAAGATATGCAAGTAATTTATGGTCAAAGTAGTAAAAAGTCAACCCCTTTGAACGCTAAATTATGCGCCTAACTCCCCCAAACTTAAACCTAAGCTAGTCCCTAGCGTGCCTAACCTAGAAAAACTAAACACAACAAAACATAGAAACTACAATGTCAAGCAATTGCCACACTTGAATTTCGATGATCCACTAGCTTAACTTCAAAAGAAGAAATGGTGACTAAGGAAAGAAAAGTTTGTCACTTCTGATGAGACCTAATTATCCAGTGGATTGCGCCCTGTGAAATATAACTGATACTATGTCTCTTTTCATAGGCTTGCAAAAGAATTCGACCTCCCCTACTATATTCCTCTAAGAAAAGTTGCAAAAAACTCAAAGCTCAAATGATTTTTTTCAAAGGTTGTAATGGGGCTGGGCTAAGAAAGGAAGAGGAACTGGATAAAGGCTTTTTAAGTGCAGCTAAAAAGGTGAGTAAATTTAAACCAAGGGCTTTAAAAAATGAATTGAACAAGCATACAACCCAAAGTCCACTAGCATAATACACCCCTTAACCAACTTAAAAAGGCCCCAACTTTTTTTTAATATTAAAAAAAAATCATTTTCATGTATTTCGCTGTTTAGCAAGTATACAAATAGGAGCTCTGCCTATACCCAATCTACTAACTCAATACAATCCAAGGTGACTTTTCTTATATTTTTTACATTTTTTAATCATACTCATGTTTCATGCATCTTTTCAAGTAGTGATCAACTTTTACCTTAGGCGAAGACACCAACCTACTTCGACACTATGAAACAGCGAAGTAGTTTTTTTTCTTTACTCACAAATCGAAAACAACCCCCCTTTACTCTTATTTCACAACCTCATTTAACTCAATGCAGCCTCTTCTAAGCCTATGATTTACATTTACCACATTGGGTGAAGGAAAGGATATAAAGATAGTGAGAGCTCAAAGTATGGGTGAAACAAAGAAATAGGCACTTAGGCACAAAGGGGCTTACTAAGGGAAAGTATAATAGGGTTAGCCATCTGGGTAAGTAGTTCATCTAAGAAACCAAATGAGCTTCAAATTTCATGCAACTACTGTGGGTTTGAACGGGTCCTCATGCAAGTTCTAGATTGAAACATAGCATAAGTATCTCAAGAAAGAACAAGTCCATAGCTTAATAAGCCAATGCTCAAACCATTACACGGGATAGGTTCCACCGAAAGTTTCAAAACTAATTTTCCAAATTCACCAAAACTTCAAGAGAGTAAAACTAGCAACCATATCCATCCACATGCAACGATAGTTTCCATTGGGTCCTAAGAAAAATAAAATAGGAAAGCACGAAAAGAAATCAACCTATATGCTCCTACATGCAACCTAAAAAGATTAAATGAAAGAAAAACACGAAAAAGAAGGTCACCCTAAATGAAACAAACAAGACTAACCTAATTCTAAAAAAAACAACTTAGACTAAAGCAAATAATAAACACGATAGAATGAAGAACAATGACAAAAAACAAGGAATATCAGGCATGACTATCAAACAAACCCCCCAAACTTAATCTTAACATTGTCCTAAATAGGAGTGAAGAATAGCGATGAGGTGTTCAAGAATCATACCTGGGGGCGGATGTTCTCGCCCCTAACTAATCCTCACCCATGTTATTAGGACCGGAAGAGCCAACGGCTGGAGGAAAGGAAGATGGACCTTCAGACGAGTCACAGGGAGGGCCAAAATGCGGGTAGAATGGAGAAGGATGGCTGGAGGGATGCGGCATGTGCCAATGGTATGCCGAGGGGTGGAACTGGTGAAGAATGGGTTGGAAATTGGAATAGAGATATTCCTAGGGTAGGCTCTACGGTTGTTGTTGCTGTTGGTGGCCCCAACGAACTTGACCGGAGAGGGATTCTTGATTGCCGGTGAGAAGAGAGATGCCCTCACGCATTTTTCTAGCAAATGAAGCCAAGGTACCACCAACCGATTCGAACCGGGCTATCGATTCGTTGTGCTGCTCCTTCATTAGGATGTACATCTTGTTTAGTGCCACAGCTAATGATGATGGAGCGGCAGTAGCCAAGTCAATCAGCTGCTGATAAGCTCCCCATTGCTCATCTCCTCCCTGATCTTGCTCCTGATACTTCTTTTCCTCTTCTTCCTCCTCTTCAACTTGTGCTTAATCATGAGCGGGTTTTTCCTCTTCATCATTTGAAGCTACTTCTTGAATGCCCACCGGTGCTCCACTTAGCTTATCCACTGAAATAGGTCTCATGACCAAAGATACTTGCATGGGGTCCTCCAAGTCGACCCCAGCCCTCGATATCATGCTAGTGATCAACTGCGGAAATGCTAGGTTCCCCCGCTTCAACTTTGTAGCGCGAATGATATGTTTGAGGATTAAGCATCACACGTAATGCAATACAAGACCTCCAAATGGTCCGAGGTCACTTCTTGAACATGATTCGTTGGGACAAGGCAAGAGGAGATAAAGTAATTCCACGCTCTCATCTTAGGCAGAAGAGCTGAGGAGCTGAAGTAAAGCTTCTTGTGAGCATCATCCTTACTTTTTGTCCAGTTGAAAGGGTGCCCGTATACTAGTTTATAGTTGTGGCGTCACAGTGCACGCTGTGGGTCCTCACAAAGCAAAACTTCTCTAGGCGATTCAAATAGTACGCCCTAATGAGATTAGCATAGAATTCTATGATATCATCGTTTTTTGGCACCTTCGCCCGAGGATGAGCAACCCAGTGCTGCCATCCTTGCCTTTCCACCACTCTTAGAATGCCCTCGTTCTCCTTCTTGGAGAGGTCAAAACCCCGCTAAGGTGTAAACTTGTGGTTCACAAACCTTTCAAAGTAGTTGTGCACCCGAGCAGAGACAAAACGAATCTTGTCATAATGAGGTTCTTGAGGCTCCTCCTCACGAACCCTTTTGCCTTTTCCATGAAAATTTCGTGGCTCTCTTTGTGGGCAATTTTCTAACTATCATTCTCAAGCCAAAACCATAACCCAAGCCATAAAACACTCCCAATACATACATATACTCAATGTAGGCCAAAATCAAGCAAGGAATCCATAAAACCAAAGTGCAATTGATCAAACTCACGACCCCTCAAGTAAGCATGATTCGCGCACAATAAGGAAACAAAAAGAACAAGAGAAGAAGAAAAAGAAGAAGAACTTATTTGCTACGAATCTTGCGAGGAAAATCAACAAGAAAATCGAATCGTGAGGCTTACGGAAAGGCTAGGGTCTGAGACTTGAGAGGTTTTTGGGGTGAGTGGTTAGATTTAAAGTGAAGAGAGGTGAAAAGAAAAGGGATAAAATGATAGTTTCAGGCGTTGGCGATGTGTTGCTGTTAAGGGTGAATTTTTGGTGACGCGTCGCCAACGCTGTGAACGTTCTGCTACTTTTTCCTAATTGGCAACGCGTCGCCAACATTGGCGCATTCGCAAGCACTCTCTCTTTTTAATTGTTTTGTAATTTAACCCCCTAAGTATTTATACTTACTTACTTAGACCTTGACTTATATAGGAGTTGCACTCCCCAATGTTGAACTTGTATCGTCGATCCCGTCCTTTCTCCTTTCTTTGGCTCTTCCAACCCTACAAAAAGTCATCAAAACAAAAAATAAACACAAAATAAAAAGGAAAGACTGATAAATCACAGAAAACTCATGAAATGAAAAGAAAAGATAATGGAAATCGGGTTGCCTCCCGACTAGCGGTTGGTTTTACGCCTCTAGCTAGGTGCCTTTGAATACGCCTTCAAGGTTCAGGTTCGGCTAGGATTAATTGGCCAATGTGATAGAGTTCATCACCAAAATAGGCCTTCACTCGTTGTCCATTGACCTGGAATGTGGAACCATCTTGGCCTTTGAGCTCCACTGCTCTATATGGCATCACCTTAACTACCTCAAACAAGCTCGACCACTTGGACTTCAACTTTCCCGGAAAAAGTCTCAACCTTGAATTAAAAAGCAACACTTTTTGACTCAGTTGGAAATCTTTTTTCACAAGCATCTTATCATGCCAAACCTTCAGTCGTTCCTTGTAAATCCTTGCATTCTCATAAGCATCAAGGCAGATTTTATCCAACTCATTCAATTGGAAGGCTCTCTTTTCTTGGGCACTCTTCAACTCAAAATTCATCTTCTTCATTGCCCAATATGACTTGTGCTCCAATTCAATCGGTAAGTGGCAAGCCTTCTTAAACACAAGTTGATACGGAGACATTCCAATTGGTGTTCAATGCCGTTCGATATGCCCAAAGTGCATCACTTAACTTTTGTGACCAATTTTTCAATTGATGCCCACCGTCTTCTCCAATATTTTCTTTATCTCCCAGTTTGAAACTTTGGCTTGGCCATTCATTTGTGGATGATAAGGGAGGGACACTTTATGCCGCACACCATACTTTACTAGAGCTTGAGCCAAAGTCTTGTTAATGAAGTGTGATCCTTCGTCGGAGATAATAGCTCGAGGTACTCCAAATCTTGCAAAAATATTCCTTTGTAAGAACTTGACAACCACATTAGCATCACAAGAAGGGTTGGCAATGGCTTCCATCCATTTAGAAACATAATCAACCGCAAGCAAAATATAATGATTGCCAAATGAGGGAAGAAAAGGACCCATAAAATCTATACCCCATAAATCAAACATTTCTACTTAAAGAATATTTTGCAATGGCATTTCATTTCTCCTAGAAATGTTTCCCAACCTTTGGCATCTATCACATGTTGTCACAAAGGTATATGCATCCTTAAATAAAGATGGCCAATAATAATCAGTTTGCAATACCTTACAACTCCAAAGTGACCGCCACATGGTGAGGAGTGACAATGGTGGAGAACATCCTTCTCATCATCATTTGATATGCATCTCCTTATAATTTGGTCGGCACACCGGCGAAAAAGGAAAGGTTCATCCCAAAGATAATGTTTGACATTGACTTGAAACTTATTCTTTTCTTGGTAGAACAAATTTGGAGGCAAAACTCCAAAAGTTAGATAATTCACATAATCCGCATACCATGGCAATTTATCCTCCACTTTGAATAGACTTTCATCTGGGAAGTGCTCTTGAGTAGGCCTCTCCAAAAGTTGCTCTTGGCCTTCCAATCTAGATAAGTGGTTGGCCATAAGGTTTTCACATCCTTTCTTGTCTTTCACCTCTAAATCAAACTCTTGCAGCAAGAGAATCCATTTTATAAGTCTTGGTTTGGCGTCCTTCTTGGTGAACAAATATTTAATTGCTGCATGATTGATGTGAACCACAACTTTAAAACCCACAATGTAAGACCGAAACTTGTCCACCGTATAGACCACTACCAAGAGCTCTTTCTCCGTTGTAGTATAATTTTGTTAAGCTCCATCCAAGATTTTGCTAGCATATAGATAACTCGAAATATCTTATTCTTCCTTTGACCAGTACCGCTCTCACGGTGAAATTGCTAGCATCACACATGATTTCAAATGGTTCTTCCCAATTGGGCGCTACCACCACTGGCGCCCTCACCAATTTTTCCTTCAAGAACTTGAATGCTTCCAAGTAACTTTCATCAAAATGAAATGACACATCCTTCTCAAGCAAGTTGCACAAGGGCTTAGCAATCTTGGAAAAATCCTTAATAAATCTCCGGTAAAAACCAACATGCCCTAAGAAACTTCTAACCTCTTGCACATTGGAGGGTGGTGGCAATTTTCTGATGGCCTCAATCTTGGCTCTATCCACCTCTATGGCCTCACAAGAAATTTTGTGACCAAGCACTATACCAGAGCTAACCATGAAATGACACTTTTCCCAATTCAAAGCCAAGTTGGTTTTTTGACATATATTCAAGACAAGAGCAAGATTATCCAAACATGCATCAAAAGAATCACCAAAGACCAAAAAGTCATCCATAAATACCTCAATGCATTTTTCCACCATGTCCGAAAAGGTGGCCATCATACATTGTTGAAACGTTGTCGGCGCATTGCAAAGTCCGAATGGCTTTCTTCGGAAGGCATATGTATCCTAAGGACTAGTAAGTCTTCTCTTAATCCTCCAGTGCTATCACAATTTGGTTATACCCCGAATACCCATCCAAGAAACAATAAAACTCATGCCCGCTAATCTATCCAATATTTGGTCGACAAAAGGGAGAGAGAAGTGATTTTTCCGAGTAACCTTGTTGAGCTTCCTATAATAAAAAAAAACCCCTCCATTTGGTGACTAACCGAGTAGAAATCCATTCATTGTTGTTATCGCCCATTACGGTTGTCCACCCTTTTTAGGCACCACTTGCACCGGGCTTACCCATTAGGAATCTGAGATTGGATAGATAATCCCAGCATTGAGCAACTTCACAATCTCCTTCTTCACTACCTCATTCATCTTGGGATTTAATCTCCTTTGAGCTTCAATGAAAGCCTTATAGTCATCTTCCATAAGAATCTTATGCATACAAATTTCTAGGCTAATTCCCTTGATGTCGGAGATGGACCAAGCTATTGCCCCTCTATGCTCCTTCAAGACTCGAATCAATTTCTCTTCCTCCAAAGTAGTCAATGCAGAAGAAATAATCACCGAAAGAAACCCTCCATTACCAAGATAGACATACTTAAGATCTTTCGGTAATGGCTTCAACTCCAACTTAGGCACATCCATGATATCACAAGATAAAAGTTGCTTTACACCTCTCATTTGAGCTTGCATCTTCTCACAAGAATCAAGGGTCGCCAAGGTGCTCATCACTTCATAGTCTTCCTCACCACATGGATTCCCACAAACAAGTGCCCTTCCGAGTGAGTCCTCAACAAGCAATAAATCCATTATCTCTTGAATGCAAGAATCAATCACATTAACCATAAAACACTTGGGTATCTCATCATCAATAGATTTCATGGCTTGAGCAAAATTGAAAGTAATTTCTTCATCATTAGCCCTCAAAATGAGATTACTTTTTTCCACATCTATCATGGCCTTCCTGGTAGCGAGGAATGGTCTCCCAAGTATGATTGGCATGTTTCGATCTTCTTCCATATCCAACACCACAAAGTCTACTAGGAATATGAACTTGCTGACCTTAACCAACACATCCTCCAAAACACATTTTGGAAAAGTGAAGGATCTATCCTCCAATTGGAGATAAATCGATGAAGGCTTCACCTCTCCAAGACCAAGGCTCCTACAAATAGATAATGGTATCAAGTTAATACTAGCTTCAAGATCACATAAAGCCTTGTCACAGTGGAAAGACCCAATGTCCAAAAGAATAGTGAAACTCCTCGGTTCCTTGAGTTTTTTAGGCATCTTTCGTTGAATAATGGCATTTGCTTCTTCCTTCATCAAAATAAGTTCATTGTCAAGGAACTTCCTCTTTTTAGTGATCAACTCCTTGAGGAACTTAGCATAAGATGACATTTGATTTATCACTTCCAAGAAGGGAATATTGATCTCCAATTTTTTTAATATTTCAAGAAACCTCATAAATTGAGTATCTTCCTTCTTGGACTTGAACCTTTAGGGGTATGGAAAAGTAGGAACATGCTTTAATGCTTTCTCTTGCATGGCCCATTTCTTACCTTACCCTTTGAATGAGCTTCCTCACCACTTGGTGGTAATACTTGAACATCTTTAACACTTTCCAGCAAGGTAGGTCCTTGAAGAGGATAATCTTCTTGAGTAGGTGGCTCCTTGGGTTGTGTCACCATATTCCTCCCACTTCTTAGAGTTATAGATTGACTCGACTCCCCTGGGTTAACATCAGTATCACTATGTATGAACTTCCCTTTTTGGAGTTGTCGTAAGAAAGTAGTTAGTTGACCCATTTGTGTTTCCAAATTTTTAATTAACGCTTGGGTATTAGCTTGCATTGTTTTCATCTCCTCTTCCAATGCACCAATTTTTTGTTTTTTCCACTAGCTATCCCTCTCACTTCATGCATGAACTTTCCCATCATTTCCTTCATAAAGTCCTTCAAATAGGCATCCGATTCATTAGAGGTCTTACCTTGTGGTTGCATAGCACCTTTTGGATTTGAATAGTTGAACGTGATGATGATTCCTAGGGAAGAAGTTTTCTCCTCCTTGCTTGGGTGGATAAGGATTCCGATACCCCACAAAATTTGCATCTTCTAAAGCTTCCACATCCTCACTAGCCATAGCTTGTTGTAACTTCATCCTATCTTGATTTTTTGCCAATTTAGATACCATGCTAGTGAGTGTCGATAGTTGTGCTTGGAGAGAGGTATCTTTGTCAACATCATACAAGCCACTACCTTTCCTTGGAGCCCCTTTTCCACGAAGCTCAAGGCTTTTGGCCATGTTGTTTAACAATTCAAAGCACTCCTCCACATCGTTCAATAATAAGAAGCCACCGGCGACAACATCAACTTGCAAATGAGTATTTAAACTCAACCCATTATAGAAGAGATGAAGTTGGTGGGCTTGATCAATATCTTGAGTTGGGACCCTCTTCACCGTCCTTTTGAAGCGCACCCATGCCTTCGCAAGTGACTCCATTCATTTTGTCTAAAGGCTAATAACTCGTTCTTAAGATTAAAAGCTTTTTTAGAGGGGAAAAACCTCCAAATGAATGCATCATATAACTTTTGCCATATATGAACCAAGGTAGGCTCCAAATTCTCGAACCACTCAGTAGCTTCATCCACAAGAGAAAAGGGTAAGAGTCTCATCCTTTTCGCATCTTCACTCACTCCTTCTAAATCAAAAGTATCACATAATCGAACAAACCTCTTGATATGGTTGTTTGGATCTTCATCGAAAGCTCCTCCAAATGGATGTGCTTCTACCAATTGAAGAACATGGCTAGGGATCATGAGAGCTCGCCCTCGAAGCGGTACCGGTCTTATCATATTGTCATGATCCTCCATCCTTGGTAGACCGGTGCTTGACTAATTTCATCCTTTAAGGATGAAATTAGTCAAGCACCGGTCTACTTCTTCTTCTAGCACCATTACCATTGTCCATTACTTTCTCAACACCATTGTGATCCATGGCATTGACATTCCTTTCCCTTCCAAGGTTCCTCATGTTGTCTCCTTGATTTCCTCCTATATTGACAGAATCAGAAGTACTAGTATTTCCTTTCTCAACCACCTTGCATCTTAAACGAAGTTCCCTTAAGCTTCTTTCGATCTCTGGATCAAGCGGTACTAATTGAGAACAAGAGCTCCAGGTCATGCACTAGATGTACCTAATAATGGAAAAGACAAACACACTAATTACAAGGAAAAGAACAAGTAGACAAGAGTAACCAACATTTGATGAGCAAGGTAAAAATCAAATCAAAATCCCCGGCAACGATGCCAAAAAATTTGTTGTGAAAACAACAGTTTAATAATTTATAACCCTTTATCACTCATAAGTGTATGATGGATTTCATTGTGTGCTAGAATGAGGAAGGGTATCATCCCAAAGGATCAGGTGATTTTACCAAGGAATGATTATTAGTTATCCAAACTACTTTACTATTAGAGTGGAAGTGCTAAGTAAAATCTAAAATGGTGAATCAAGTGGTTAAGGAATACGGATAAGAATAAATGACTCCTCTAATTAATTAATTAACTCAAAGGTGGGAAGCTAAATTAACAATCAAATTACTAAAAGAAATTAAACTAAGTGGTTAAAGAAGGAAAGTCATCTACCTAGGAATCCTCCCTATTTCTTGCTACCCAAGTCTTTGAAGCCCTAGAATATTTACCCATTTTATGTGGTGTAGGAGTCTAAAGTCCAAAAACTCACTTTCTCAAGCTAAGTCATTGCTTACCTAGGAACAAACAAGACATTTCTTAATCTCTTGCTTTAATCCAAGGTATTGTGGTCCAAGAACCTCTTTTTCAATCACCTAATGAATCTATAAGTTACCTCTAACCTACAATATTCATTACACCTCACTCCTCTTCTCTATCCCTCTTCTTTCTCTATCAAGAGCAAAGTGGAATTTATGAGTGTGTGAAGTGGCCAATCATTCACACAAGCATTAAGCTCAAAGATGCGTGACACAAATAGATTAATATCCATAAGAAATCAACAAAGATCTATTAAATAGCAAGAAATAGAGGTATCATCCTAGAGAGATACAGTAATCTACCCATAAACCATCATTTATTTCAACATTAAACCCATAAACAAACAATCCATGAAAATCCACTAAATAAGAAATGGAAAAGAAGAAACCCAAGATGGATTCTAGTTGTCTAAGTCTTCTTGACTCCTAGTCTCCTTCTTCAAGCTTCCAACCTTTTCTATTGCTAGTAGTCCAAAGAAGATATGAGAAGAAGAAAGTGCAAAATCTTGATGATGGGCTCCTCATTTCCTCTAGCTATTTGTACCCAACGGCCTCCTCTCTCCTTTTTCTGGATTCCAAACTCTAAAAAGATAGAAATTCCTTTTCCAAGGACAGCTCATCAGGTGGAAAGGCGTGGGGGACCATCAGAACGCGAGGTTCAGGCTAAATAGGGGAGAAGTTAGTGACGTGTCGCCAATCAGGTCGAGATTATGGCGCCATGTTGCCAATGGGACAAAATTGGCAACATCACCGACGCTGGCGACGCGTCGCCAACGCTTTATTTCTTATGCATCAACTTTGCATGCCCAAGTTCCGTCTCGCTCAATCCTGTTCCAAACCGCTACATCCGCAACACCATCCAACCTGTAGAAAGCCAAGAAAAACAAGAAAATATTAAGAGGGAATGAAAGATATGCAAGTAATTTATGGTCAAAGTTGCCAAAAAGTCAACATCTTCGACCACTAAATTATGCGCCTACCAGTGAGCAACAATATCACTGTTTGAAGCATTATCAAATGAAATGCACAGAACTTTACCAAACGTAAAGTTTCTAAGATGCACTTGTACATGTGACAACCAGTATGGTCTTTCTCAATGACCCTAAATGACATAATATGTTTTTGTATCACCCAATTATAATCAATCTAATGAGCAGTAACGCAATAACATAATTGACCTACAAGTGATGTCCACATATTATAAGTAAATGCCACATAATGATCAAGAGAAGAGAAATAGGCTTGCAAATTTAGTTTTCTAACTTCAAATAGTTTAAAGCTATTATTCCTAGCCATTTTCCTATAAACTTTTCTAAGTGCAGGGTTTAATTGTGATTTAATCCAAGATTCTATGTGCACATCTTCTGCTTGTGAAATTTTTTTTTTGGTAAGCATCAATCAATTTATCATACATTCTCTACAAGATTGTTTGATCGAAGTATGCCTGGCCTGCCAGTTGTGCTATCAAGTTGTGGTTGCCCTCCGAAACTAGTGGCGGGACTGAGAAGACATTGCCATACTGATTTTTTATATGGTGCCACAGCATTCTAATGCCACAATTCTTTTTGTACACCAACTTTTTCATGCAATGTTTGCATTTTTCATACCTCAACTCTCCTTCAAGTACAAGTTCATAATGCTCCCAAACCCAAACCATTAGCCTTGAGGATTTATCTTGTCCTTGTCCTTATGTATCCTCCACATCGTGTTGATGGCTCGTTGGTGTTGGTTGTGTTGATGGATCCCCATTTAGCGTCACATCCACCTCTTCAACATCATCATCCGATAATTGATCACCGAGACCCATATTGTAATTTGTCATATTGATTTTGTCAACATTGTGCAACTTCTCGATTGAGATGCCTTTATCAACTGGCCGGGATCAGTGACGGAACAAGCGTCGGAGACCGATGGTGCGGGATGATGAAGTCTCCAAGGACTTGCCCTTTCCTCTTAAAGCCATGAATCATAAATTAATAGTAGTGATTTTGAAAAAATTTGGAGGAGATTAGGAGGAAATTAGGAAGAGATTAGCAAAAAAACTAAAGAAAGTAGCAAAAATGCTTGAGAGAATATAGTAGATGAAGAAGAGAAACTGAATTTTGGTGTGAGCAAGGAGTGGAAATGTCCTTCCTATTTATAGGGGAGGGGAAAATTTTGTTTGGACCGAAACCTTCTTAAAATATAGTTGTTGGTGGGGTGAAAATGGAAATTTGGGGCAAAAATGGCGCAAAAAACCATTTGAGGACCAAAGCTTTAATTAGCCCATTTTTCAAAAAATCTGCCAAATAGCTGTTTTTTTACCATTAAGGATTTCAGGTCTGTTGGGCCCGGACCGAACCAGACGAGTCTGGGCCAAAACCAGGCATAGGCCCAATTTTGGGCCGATTCAAGCTTACATGTGGATTTCTCTACTTCAATGTCCATATTTAGCCCAAATCTCACCTAGTTTTTGATGAGTTGTGCCAAGCTAGTCTTTGATTGGGCCATGTCGAGTTTGACACTGGATCAATCCCGGTTTGGGCTAGGTCAGACTAGCCCAACTCCCACCTGTACTTTAGACTTATCAACTTACTCAGAACAAATCCTCCAAGGAGTGACATGATTAGGCCTTACTGACTACCGAACATTCTTAACAATTTGATCATTATCAAGATGTCTCTACACCATTTCCAAATATTTAAAAGATATCTCCTTTAAATATGACATTCATCCAACCCAATAAGAGAATTGACTAGTAAAAGCTCCATTTCCTCTTAAACTTAACAGAAACATAAGAGGAAACATCAAACGAATAACTATTTCCCATAACTCTATCTAATTTGCAAAGGACTCAATTTTCAAAAACTTGGGTAGTACTCCAAGTAAAGAAATCACCAACACTACAAAGGTCAGTAATCCCCACTAGATTGCAACAATCATTTAAGCCAAAATTATGCCACTCAACTACACCAAAAGCACAAAATTTATCCTCAGAATGCACAACTTCATTAAAATCACCCCAAACTAACCAAGTGACCATCAAATTCTGAGAAAATTTTGCAAGGCTTTGCCATAAAACTCTTCTATATAAGGTGTCGTTCAAACAATAAAAAGTAGAAAGCATACATCTCTAATTCTTCAAGTTAGGAAAAACATCACAATGCAAAACTTGATCAGAGGTAGAGATATATTTGATAATCTTCCCATTCAAAGCAAAACCATAGTTATAAAGAAACTACTAGCCATAAGCAATACTATTACGAACACTAATAAATTTTCTACTTTTAACATGACTTTCCAAGAGGGCAATTAGACAAATATTGTTTTTATTAATCAATCTTCTTACTTCTTTCTGCTTGAGGCTCAGATTGAGGCCCCTAATGTTCCAATAGTACCACTTCATTAAGTAGGAATAAACACATGTTCAGAACTATACTTCTTTATAAGCTCAGCTTGTATATTGAACTGAAGGATTTCAAAAGCGTTAAAAAGAACAAATTTGTTCAATTGTTGTTGCAACTCACCAGTAGTCTAAGTTACCTACCCCAGACTCTAATTCTTTTGAAGACTGATATTTGACATTACTTTTCTATACTGAACCAACCAAAACTCTTCATTTTTGGTAGCACTAGAGCTGGGATCACCAGCATAAGGGACAACAGCCTTGGACATCTAAGATAAGTCCATAACCTCCTTATCTTGTTCAATAGACTCAACCTTTGTTTTTGGTATACTATCCTTCTTAAAATCAAGCTTACATTATTCCTCTCAATGTCTCTACTTCTTACATTTAGCACATTGACTGGGCTACCATTCATACACCATTTTTTGCTTCTCATATCCAATTGAAATTTTCAACATCACATGATCTAGAAGCACATTCATACATAAAAAATCCACCAAAACTTGAGCAAAAGATAATCGAGTATGCTAAATTGTGGCAGAGTCAGCCAATATAGACCTTCCAATCTTATTGATAATACAACTCATGACTCTAGGGTTCTAGTCCTGGAGCTTCAAACTCAGCAATTGAACCCAAACAAGGATTACATCAAACAAATCTCCATCCAAATCCATATCCATCTTCCAACACTTGAGCAACAAAGGCTTCCCAAACACAAAATTCATTTGCCCTTCCAAAATCTTCAATATATGTGCCTTCGAATGAAAATGAAACAAAAAATAGTCTCGATTGGATTTTTCTAAAAATAAGGAGCAATATCTGCTTCCATTGAGATCGCATAAACTTCATCATATTATCTAGAGAAACTTCAGTACCACCATGTCCACCAGAGTTAGATGACATTCATTACAACCTTTCTCAATTTCCTCATCGCCTAGTACAATAACATCAGAATCTGTATCCCCTTCACAATATTATGGCTCAAAACTAGCCCGTTGTTAAACCTTCAGGTGCATAGGATTAGAATATTCCTCAACCATTTGAGCATAGAATTTCACTGTACACTCCTATTTACTAGATGCAGACTCCATAGCCTGCAAAGCCTTATACTCTGATCCTTTTCACCAGCGTCCGATGGATCATAGTTAGATCTAGAATACAAATGCTGGGATCTTCCCAACTTCATTCACCCCACTCAAGACATGCTTATGACCCCTTCTACCAAGCCCACCATGTGGCCCGTGTTGACTAGGCCCATCCGCCTGGTCCTAAGGTTCAAATTAAAAAGGCAAAAATATCAAATTTATCACTAATTTTACTTTTATGGTTCGAACCAAATTTGCCACTAAAATTTTTTTTGCCCTAAATTCCCACTAATGTTTCAAAGTTAGCCAAATTGGCCATTGCTGTTAAAAGTTGTAGGTTTTGAAAGCTCAAGTTGATAATGCAACCTTTAACAGATTTTAAAAACTCTAAGTAATTTATCCTTTGCTTAACAAACTCTGATCCACCTTCACTAGCATCTGCATCATGCCCGTCACCTCAAACCACTACTAAAATTTGGTAATTTTCCAATAGGGCAATTTACCAATGGTTAGACCATTGGTAATTACCAACGCGTTAGACCGTTTGTAACGATTACCAACGATCAAGCCATTGGTAATTTCCAATGGGTTGAACCATTGGTAATTACCATTACCAACACAAAAAACCATTAGTATGGCCTAAACTATTAGAATGTGAAAAATTAGGACTATTTTGAAACAATCATGGAAGTTTTAGGACTAAAGTATGGTTTGTCCCCTATGTCAATTATTAAAACATGCCTCTCCTCTTCTCCCCATATTCTCTTCCCTTTTTTGCTTCTCACTTATCCAACTTTTTTTTTTCTATCTCTCCCCTTGCTTTCCCTCTGTACTTCCTTTTCTTTATCTTTCTTTTTTTTTTTTCTTCTTCTTCTTATCTTCCTCCTTTCCCTCTCTCCCTCTCTCGTTCTTTCTTTAACTCACACAGACTTAGTCGACAAATGCTGGGCTTGCACAGTGCCACCGTCTCCCGGGTGAGTTTTTTGGCGATGCCAATAGTGGCTAAATTTTTTTTTTCAATTTTTTTTCATTTACATGTTTTAATTCCTTGTTTCTTCCTCTTTAATTTTCTCTAAAGCCACTTCTTCAAAAAAAATCAACCAATTTTTTTACATCGAGCTTGGAAGTTTTAAAGCTAATTTTTTAAAAAAATTTATGGGTTTTCGCTGTATTTTTCAAACTTTTCGCTTGGAGGGTATTATTGGCGAGGTAAAGATGAGCTGAATAGATCTAGAGATGGCAGTGGTGGCGGCGGCGGTGGTGGCAGCGGCAATGATGGCTATTAATCACTTCGAACATGTCATTCTCTTCCACTGCAAAGCACTAGGCCTTCGATCCGGTTATTTTTTTTTATTTATTTTTATTTTTCATCTAATTTAGTTTTTTTTGTGTAATTTTTTTATTATTTGTAATATTATTTTTATTTTTATTTTCCTATAATTTTATTTTTAATTTCAAAAAAAAATATGTATTTTTATTTGTATTTTTATTTTTATTTTCCTGTAATTTTATCTGTATTTCAAAAAAAATATTTCTAATATTGTTCTCGATCGTAAAGCATGCTTGTCCTGCTAATATGATTGATTGCATCTCTCAAGCAGTTGAAATCATCTTCTCAATTACCTGCATATTTATTGGTTGCTCAATATTCTTTTACTGGTAAACGACTCAGAGTTTGTAATTTTGTTCATATTATGTTTTTTAGAAAATGGCAGTTTTCAACGGCTTCACGTTAGAAATTGTTTTAACTGAAATATTTATAATTTTACTAGTGGTCAAACACATTGGTAGCTACCAACAAGTAAGAATGTTGGTAAATTACCAACGTCCAAACACATTTGTAGTTTCCAATGGTTAAGCATGTTGGTAAAAATTAGATCATTAGTTCAAAGCCTTTTTGTAAGACTACTATATCCCACTTGGGTGAAATGTAGGAAGCCTTATATGAATATATAAGCTCAAGTTCTAGAGCACAAACACCTAGTGCTTATCTTTTTCACAAAGGATAGCCGATGTGGTGTAGGCAGGTGTTCTGTTGACCGGTTCTGGACTTGAGTAGCCACAGATAGAATTAGAGCTGACCCAAGACTGTGATGATGTTGCATATTAGGTGTGCACATACATCGTCTATCAAGCTGATCTTGGATTAGAGTAATCTAATTGACCCCAATGAGGACGTTGGATACATAAAGGGAGAGTTTGTAATGCCCTCATGTCCCACATGGGAGAAATGTGGGAAGCTTTACATGTAATCCTTTTCATAAAGGTGTTGATGCTCTAGAACTTGAGTCTATATATTCATATATTGCTTCCCACATTTCTCCCATGTGGGATATGAGGGCATTAAGGGTAGCCCATGCGGTGTGGGTAGGTGTTCCGTTGATCAGTTTTGGACTTGGGTCATGACACTTTTAACCAAAACCATTGGTAATTTTCAATTGTCTTGTCACCAACGACCAAGCATTAGAAACTTCCAATGGCTTAGTATTCAATTGCTGGTTAAAAAAATTTCCAACACATCGATTACCAACAACATACTACCAACGGTATTGCATTGTTAATTTTAAAATTACCAGTGCAAGATTGTTGGTAACGGCCATTGGTAAATTACTTTTTTTAGTAGTGAACACCTCTGCCGCTGATGCTATCCATCCTCACCATCATGTCTCTACCGCAACTCCTTGCCCTAATGCACAACTATTCCAAGGCTCTCCTCCTTGCCATGAAACCTGGCCTCAAATGTGACAACACAAATTGATCCATCTTCAGCCATCCAATGACCAATCGTGACCTCTTTCTCTCTCATTTTCCAAAGCTGAAATTATACTGGAAAACAAAAACCATTCCCAGTTTGAACAAAAGGACGTAAAGCAATTTGGTTGATAGCCAATGTGTCAGCATGAGCTCAAGCCAATTGTGGGGGGTTAGTGGGCTGATGCAGTCGAAGTTAGGGTTGCGGCTTCAAATGGGCTACAACTATGCCACCAAGGAGAGTAAGAAATTGGTAAGGATTGGCTTAGGTATAATACAAGTCAGGACGAGCATACGACTATTGGTTTGTAAGGAGAGCCGATAAAGGAATATGATGATTGATGGTGAAGATGGTTGGCATTGGTGATGGACGTGTTGGAGGCGATATGTGTGATGAAGGTGCTGGTGAAGCTGGAGCGAAGTCTATTAAAGGACAAATGATAAATTACTTAAAGACCTTAAAATTTGTTAAAACTTATATTATAACCTTGAAATTTCAAAAACCTGTAACTTTTAATGGTCAGCTTGGCCAATTTGAGGCAATTTTGAAACATTGTGGGAATTTGGGACAAAAAAACTTTAGTGGTAGAATTGGCCCCAACCTAAAATAATAGTGTTTTGAGATTTTTGTCAATTAGAAAACCCTTGTTTCCGTAGTGAAGTTAAAATTTCTCCCTCTAGGAACCAGGCATGCCAATGTTTGCATGATTGTCTCACTATCATTGAAAATAAGATAATTTAGTTTAATTTAATTTTTCCATTATTTGGAAATCACTTTACTTCCCAACTACAACATCAGACAATTAGCTCTAGATGTTACCTATTCTCATCTCTAAGATAACGCAATTAGAAGAAAGTAATTGTAGATTTAGAATTATGCATAAATTTATCCTAATTAAAAATTTTTTTCTTCCCCTTTGATCACTTTCCTTTCACTTTATAAGTGAATGAATACGTCAATTGCCTATAACTATGTGGAGTATTAGTTTACCATCATACGAACCAATAAAATGAATTTCATGATGGGATGTTCATGAGTTTTAAGCTTCCCCATTTTTTTCACCATCATTCTCTGTTGTTTTCTTGTACTGCAATCATGAAAAAAGTTTTGGTTTCAATTTTTGAGTTGAATGATATTAGTTCAACTCCATCATAAATTAGAAAGAAAGAAAAAAAAATACTTGTTATTACTCAGAAATGTAAACTAACATAGTATTGGGCAATCAAAATGCAAACAGTAGAAAACATAAAACTGTAGTTCCAATAAAATGCTATTATGAAAAATATTTTGTAATATATTTGACTTGACTATTCCCTGAATTAAAAGGAAATAATCTTCTTTCTTTTCAAAGAAAATTCCATTAGCAAAAGGTGTTGGAACTATATTGATGTATATAGTGATATACAGATTTATTTTCACACACAGTATCATTGGTTGAGTAAGAACCATCGTTTCCTACAAATAAACAAAACTGAATAGAAGTTCATGAAACCTAAGAGTCAAATATTATATTCATATAGAATTGGAATATCAATAATCATGTATGTTAGAAAAAGGTGATTATTAACTTAAAATCAATAGCACTAAGTATGAAGTGAAATGAATAATAAATTTGGTACAAATAAAAGTTTAATGACAAAAGAAGTCGGCAAATCTGAATTTTATAAGAGAGAAGGGGAGAGGAAAATTAGCTTTGTAGAGTTTTGTAGATGTGTCAGTGTATATAGACCTAAATTTAAAATGAATAGTACTAGTTTCCAAAATACATTTAACATGATATGGTACTTAAATAAAAAAGTCACTATACATGGAAATTTGAATTTTTACCTAACACTTTGTATGCATATATGGTTAAAATATTCATTTCAAATACATTTAATCAGCCAATTAATTGCGAAATTTTGATTTTCCAATTAATTTAATAGGATAATTTATGCTCAAATTCAAACCTTTGAAAGCGTAGTTTTGGTTAAAACACAAAATGATAGCTTAAATATCAATATTTTGGATTAAAAGCCAATTTTAGGTCAAAATGGATCACTAAGTGGATATTTTTTTATTATATTAAAAATTTAAGGGTAACTTTTTCATTTAATGAAAGAAAATTTGATGTTGCATCCAATTCGGCTTGGATAGAGTATAAAATTACTAAAATCTCCGTTGTTTCCCCATTAAAATTATATAATCAATTGGATATTAATTATTTCATATATTATTAGTGTTTTCATTCTTTATACTTTTATTAAAACTTAGCTAAACCATTGATTTGAATTATTTCTTTTATTATCAATGTTTCATGTACCCTTTACTTTTTAGCATATACATTAGCTTTATCTTCTAGTTTGTTCCATTCATTTTACTAATATATGTTTATTTTCCAAGATTAGCCATTATATGTTTTTCTCATGCCATAAGGCTCCATACAATAAAAAATTAAAAAATGCAGAAAAATGTATAAAAATAAAATTAATTAATTATTTTTTTTCATTTGGGCCTAGTTAAGAAAAAAAAGGAAATAAGAATTCAAGTTATGTCGCTGTAATTTTTATTTTCTTTAATGGATTTTTAATCATCTGTAAAAGTGAATGTTGCTAATAATAATGTAAAGTGGAATTACGTAAGATTTTAATATTATATTTAATCTAAAACTAATTATTGTTAATATTTTAAATATTTTTTATAAAATTTGAAGTTTAATATGGAAGTAATATGGAAAAAGGAAAAAAAAATTGAAATTATGTTAAGTTGCAAACAAAGGTATGGTTTACCCACTATAAGGATGAGGAGTATTTCCTACAACCAATTCCTATGGAAAAAAATATAGGAGCAAGTTTCACAGGAAAACTATCAAACAAAAAGGCTTTGACTAGTCAATATAGATTTTGTCCGATGGTTTTACTACAATAAAATTGTGATAGATAAAACTATAGCATAATTGTCAGAAAAAGATAGCAGGAAATTGTGGCATCAAAATGTCCAATGCTTTTCATGGGAATTAAATGGGTAGGGGCCACATATGTAGGAAAATCGTAGGACACATTATCCGGCACTTTTCCTGCAAATTTCTTTTCCTACGCTTTTGAGACAAACAAGGACATGGGCATCTTAAAATTGTAGGAATTTATTCCTTCAATTTTCCTACAGATTAATTTTCCTATATTTTTGTGATGTAAATTACTACATATTTGTTACACTAGTCTTGCAGTTTGACTTTTCATATGTATCCTACGATTTTGCTATAGATTTTTCTAATAAATATCTTCCCCCCTCTCTCTTCTCCAGTTCGTCTCTTCTACTCCTTCGGCATCCATTTTGGCTTCTGTTTCAACTTCGTCTTTAGCTCAATCGAGGTGTCTTAAAGTAATCTAGAGGTTAGTGATTTAGATAGTAATTAGTTGTTTTTTAGAAGAAACAGTTATGTTATTTTAGGTAGTTGACTTATAAGACAACATGTTGTTACATAATAAGTATTTATTCATTAAACCTTAGATTCTCCATCCATGATTGTGTTCATGACAAATATAATATTGGTCCAATTCAGATTGTGGGTAAACAAAATGTATTGGATTAAGTTATATTTGTGATTAACATAATCATAGATTATCCAAGTTGGACAGTTGAAAGTTGCATAAGCAGTATTGTAGTTAATATGTTCCTTTCATAGTAGTAGTTTGTGAATTTTGGTAGACTATTTCCTAAATCGTTCCCATTGTATGTTTCTCAATAAGTTGATATTGTTGAGAAACACTATGAACGAGAATTGAAGGGAAATGTTGCCAAAATTTACATAAAATGCTACTAAAATGAAACAGCTAAAATGCTTCACTGCTTGTGCAACTTTCAATGGAGTAAGACCCTTACCTTAATGGAGTAGGTGGTTTAGTTATGGAAAGTTGACATGCATGCATAACATATATAAGCAATTCATTTACATTATCACTATATTTATATTATATGAAATATAATATATTTATTACATATTTATGTTGGGGGTTTTTACTATTTATTTTACAAGGGAACCAAATGGCTACTAATGGACATGAGTGGATGTATCAGACAACAGATGTAGATGGGTATATGAATCCTGGATTATGGTTATGCTAATGAGTTTTTACAGTTTGCATATAGTGGGATGGAGTCAGAAATGATTAAATGCCCTTGTTGCAAATGTAATAACAAATTTTATAGAATAGAAGAAAAAGTGAAAGCATTTGTATCGATATGGATTTACGTTGAACTATTACATATGGCACTGTCACAATAAACAACACGATAGCAATTTGCACAATTTCAATATGGCACGTAGTTATTTTCCATCACACTCATATCGAGCGATAAGTGGGGAATCAAGTAGTATAAATGCATATGAACATATGGTACATGAATCAATAGGTCCATTATCATCAAATGTAGGATTTGGAAATAGTGAAAGAATGTTGATAGATAAAGAGTTTATCGATGCTAATGTTGAAAAAGCTGATAACGTCAGTGATAATAGTGATATTGTGTTTGATGTGCCTGAAATGAGAGATGGGTTACCTAATCCGACTGCACAACAATTTTATAATTTGTTGGATGATGCAAATGCACCGTTGTGGGATTGGTGCACTAAACATACATGATTGTTTGCAATGACCCAATTGTTAAGTTGTAAAAATGAGTTTAATATGATGGATCGTTGTTTTGATCGAGTACTGGAGCTTATGAAAAAAATGTTGCCTGAAACTAATAGACTCCCAGACATGCTATATGATGCGAAACAACTTACAAAAGGACTTTGGTTGCCATATATAAAAATTTATGCTTGTGAGAATAACTATATGTTATTCTATCAGGAAGATAAGAAATTAACACATTATCGTGAATGTGGGAGTAGTAGATATAAAGAAAGAGTATCCTCCAAAAGAAGGAAGTTGATTCCCAAGAAATTGTTACGGCATCTACCAATAACCAGCAGGTTGAAGCGCTTCTACTTGTCATCGAAAACAACAACTCATATGACTTGACATGCTTATAATAGATCATGCAATGATGGAAGTATAGCTCATCCATGTCAGCATGAAGTGCAGTGACACGTAGACCGAACATTCCCATCATTTGCTGCTGAAATAAGAAATGTTAGGCACAAATTGTGTACCAATGGATTTAACCCGAATAATATTATTGGTGGAATAAACACGATATGATTGATTTTTATAGTTGTTTACAATCTTCTGATAGAACTGTGTATGAAGGAACCCTTTATTTTTATGACTCTCTTAATTCCTGGTCTTAGAGCACCAAGACGCAACATTGATGTATTTTTACAATCATTGATTGAAGAGCTCAAAACTTTATGGTCGTAAAGGGTTGTTACATAGAACAGTTCTCAATAATAGAATTTTGTTATGAAGACATGTTTATTATGGAAAATTAATGATTTTCCTACAATAAGAATCTTTCAGGTTGGAATACTCATGGTAAGCTTGCATGCCCATATTGCATGGATGGAATTGACACATTTATGTTGAAGAAATACAAGAAGCCATGTCGGTATAATTGTCACAGGGTTTTTTTACTGCATAATCACACATTCCGTTTGAATGTAACATCATTCATCCCAGAGAAAAAGCTTAGAGCTGTCGTTAGTCCATATAAGTCAGGTGAGGAAATTCATGATATGTTGGTTGGGTATTGTTTTCCTTCCTTTGTGATCCGAACCCCTATGGTATAATGACCATGAAACGCGCCCAAGATGTTTTTCAAGCTCCACAAGACATCAAAGAAACTGGGTTTTAAGACCCCCACCCCTAATCAACCTGTGACTAGAAACGAGAAGTATAAGAACACCAAGACACAAGCACACTTGTGCACCAAGGTAGTCCCCAAAGAACCAAAGAGAAATTCTCTCCAAAGTAGCAATATTATTTCATGTCAAGGCTATTTTTTTACAGCCAAAATATGTGCCTATTTATATGCCTAAACTAGGGTAAAAGACTCAACAAAATTCATAGCTCAAGTCACCTAGGAAACCTAGTTACAAAGGACTCAAGAAAACCTAGTCAAACTAAGATTCCTACACCCTTTTAACACATGTTTAAAGTGTGCAGCGAATTCCATTTATCCTAAGCGACCTAAATCACTTCCATGGACTAAATAACATCCTAAATAATGTAAATAAATAGGAAAATAAAATAAAATACGTAACAGCACAAGATTGGCCATAAAAACCCCAAAATGGTCTTCTCGGGTGGTTCTTGCTTGTGTCTTCAACTTCAAGCTGAAATTCGAACTTTATGCAGCCATTATTTCTCAAAATTCAAAGCATGAAAGTTGTAGATCTCTTTCTTAGCTTCAAAACGACACCTGAATCACACAAAACGGACATCTAAACCCAAAGATATGTCTAAAATACTGCAACTACTTCCGAATCAGCGATAACTCGCAAATCGCGACTTTGAAGCTAGATTGGACCTCCTTAACATGCAAAATGGGTTTGATGGTCTTCATATTATTTGTAGCTCCAGATGTTAGATTTCCAATGAATTAAGAATTACTCAATTCTGATCTGTTTAGCTCAAGATATGATTTTTATACCAGAACATCACCAATCTGTCAACATCCAAGCTTGGCCATCATCTCTGTATGATTCCCTTCATGTTCCAGAAGCTCCTTGCGACATTTCATGTCCATTCTCCATGAAGAAGCTTAAAACAAAGGCTTGTGGGGTACTAGTGAGCTCTTTTGCTTTCTTCCTTGTCATTGGTCCACTAGAAACCTTCAATGGGTCCTTGCCTTCTTGGATTGTGCCTTCTTTGATCATATCAGTTCGGCTATTCATATGATAAACACCGAGTTGTTGGATTTGGAGAGTGACATAATTAGTTAAAGCGGTGTATCTAGGAGATACCATACTACAAGCATTTACTAGTCCGCCATAATTTGGACGTCATGCATACTAAAAAAAATTGTTTTGAAAATATTTTCAACATTGTTATGGATATATGGGGAAAAAAAAGGGTAACTCAAATTCTTATCTTTCACTTAAGGAGTTAACAAATATGCGTCATGAACTATATTTACGAAATATTAGGAGAACTGTGTGAAACCAAAAGTATCTTATATTTTGAGTCGGAAACATGTAAGAGAAGTTACTCTGTGACTGAGAACGATAAAGATGTCTGATAGGTATGCCTCAAAATTGGGACGTACGGTTAACTTGAGTGACGTACATTCTATAACTTCAAGAGCCACAATTGTCATGTGGTAATGTAGAGGTTGCTTCCTATTGCATTACGTGGGTACATGCCAAGTCCTATATGGGAGACAATTTCTAAATTTTGTTCATTTTTCAGAACATTATGCATAAGTAGGATTCAATTTGATAACATACAACAATTAGAGCAGAATATAGTGGTTATCATATGTAAGCTGGAAAAAATATTCCCTCTTGCTTTTTTTGATTCAATGGAACATCTTGTCATGCACCTCCTTCATGAGGCAAAGTTGTGTGGTTTAGTTCAATTTTGATGGATGTATCCATTTGACAGGTAATTTCTGGTTTTACATTCATATTTCTTTCAATAATTTTCACATATTATATGTCAATAAATTTTGCATATTATATGCCAATAATTGTTATATTTTTTTTAACTTGGCACACTAATGCGGTCGTTAAAGCAAAAGGCCTAAAATAAAGCTGCAATTGAAGGTTCAATTGTTGAAGCATACTTGGTCCAAGAATTGTCTACATTCCGTAGCCATTACTTTAAACCAAATATTTCTACACAGTTAAATAGGTGTCATGAAATGATGACATCGATCTACCTGTGGCTCATGTTAAAGGTCAATTACTATTTATTTTCAATACAAGATGTCATAATATACCTAACCGCGGTCGACAACACTTGCTGGATCCTACTGAGAGACATCAAGTGCACATCTACACTTTGTAGAACTGCAACGAGATTATACCGATTGTCAGGTGTCATAAATGTAGACAAGTGTCAAGGTTTTTTCTTTCAATCAGATATCTTTAATTCATTTTTGGATAAATATTTTTTCAGGGACTTTGGCTATTATATATCGGCAAGATTTCACCAATACAATGAAAGTCAATTACAAAGTTATTGAGACGAACATTTAACCCAATGGTTGTCATCATACGTAAGTATCATGGCATGATAATTTTTTATGTACCTAAATGTGTAGTGTTTGTATTTACTTGGTAGTTATATTATTATATTAACTATCTATTTCTAGGTTGACCATTTTAAGGATAAATTAGATCCTTGCCTTGTGCAATTAGCCTATGGTCCTACTCGAGTTGGCACTTTATATAAGGGATGTATTGTGAATGGCTTTCATTTCACACACAATCCTGCGGCAAAGACAAAGTGACACAGAATTATGGTGTTTGCGTGAAGGGTGAGACATGGGGATCCAGTGGGTATGTTTTTTATGGCCTTATTGATGAGATTATATGTATTAAGTACCACGGGAGTGGGTATGAAGTCATAACGCTGTTCAAATGTACTTGGTTGATCCGACACGTGGTGTTTGAAGTTGCACACATACTGGTGTTGTTGACATTAAATAGAAGTCTATATTATCACCACCTGAGCCATTTATCTTTATGACACAGGCTCAAAAAGTTTACTACTGTCAGCACCCTAACAAGACTCTCCATCAATAGTGGGTGGTTGTTAAGACAAAGCCATGAGCTTTCATCGATTGTTCATCGAATAATGATAGTGATTGGTCTAACGACAATAAAGATATGTCTGATGAGCAAACACGTGTGTTAGAAACCACAAATGAGCCATTCCAAGAAGCAATTTCAAGTGAAGTACCCATTGTAACAACTGATGGTACCGCCCTTGATGAGATTAACATTATTATCGATTTCACGTGTCATCCTGAAATCGTTCAAGACATGGATTATAATATTGAGGTCACACAAGACAATAGGGATACATCAGATGATAAGGCATCATTAGTTAGTTTAGATTCAGATGAAGTCCAGGATGTTTGATTAATTGTGATTGTTTAAAACATCTACATGTTTTATTAAAGGTGTAATAACTTTGAATGCATGTGCGTTTGGGACTGAAATGATATTAAATTTATTAAATTTAATCATCACATATATGATTACATATGTTGAAATATATATCTCAATTTTTTTCGGTCTAAAAATATAATAATGATTTTAATAATAATGATAATAATTTTAATAAATTTCAGAGATTAAATCTGATCAACCGTATACATAAAAACCATAAATTTAAATTTCAGTATATAACTATTATCATTAATGCTTCAACTAAAAAAAGTGAACCAATTGACTTCCAACATAATAATTAGTTCATAGACATTATAAATTGTGTGTGTGTGTGTGTGTGTGTATAGTTATTATATATATATATATGATATATATGATATATATAAATTTATTACAAAATATAAATATTCCTATAGATATAAATATACGTATATATTTAAATGTAAATATTATACAAGAATGATACCTAAGGCAGTGTGTTATCCGACAGTTTTGAATCAATATTAGTACGAGGGTTTTTAGTTAATATTAAAAAACCATAGGAAACTTTGCCACACTATTCCTACAACTACAAAAACTATAGTAAAATCTTAGAACTTCTTGGTAGATGAATCGTCAGTCTTTCCCTTTAAATTCATGGGAGCTGTCTCTAGAGCTCTCTAAGCCAGATAAATTTTATTTTTTAAATAGTTTTGTTATTATATAGTTAATGTTTACTATTATAGTAGTGGTTTACATAATACATGTATTGCATGTTATATTTTTTAATGACAATTTTTATATTATATTTTTGTAGTAATTTATGTATGTTGTTAGTAATATGTATGTGGTTAGTTATAAATAATTTTTGGTGTAATAATGGTAAGTTATATATATATAAATGCATTTAATATGTATGTGGTAAGTTATAAAAAACTGTTACTTCAATAATGCTAGTGTAATATTGTTGTTAGTTCAATAATGTTAGTGTAATCAATTAAAGTTAGTATAATATTGTTACTTTAATAATGTTAGTGTAATCAGTTAATGTTAGTTTAATAATTGTAATTTATAAATAAGTATTAGTTGAATAATTGGTAATTGATAAAAATTGTTAGAGCAAAAATGATAATTTTTAAATAAATGTTATTGCAATAATGGTAATTTATAAATTATTAATTTTACTACAATAATGAAATTTAATGAGTAAATGTTAGTGTAGTAATGGTCATTTATAAACAAATGATGGTGACATAATGGTAATTTATAAATAAGTATTTATGTAATAAACGATTCTGCAATAATTAAAAAAATTAAAAATATGTTACCCTTTAATTTTAGGATAGTTCGCCCCAGACAGCCAAGCTCGGGCAAAGGCCTAGCTAAGGAGTTACATGACCCAAAACATAGTTGGGGTCCTTAAGGGCTTACTGTGACACCTACCTAGGTGTCATAGCCCCAAACTCAAATGCAAGTGCCACAGACCCCAGTTCCACATACCTAGGCTCAAACCCTGGTGGCATAGACCTAGCCACAAACTCAAGTGTCGTACACTCTGGTGCCTAGACCTTAAGTGCCCCAGACATTTCGCGTGTCGAGTTTCGCATTTCATCAGTTTCGAGACACCCAGCCTGATGCCTATTACTCGGATATGAGTGGAATATCTAGGTCTTCTCATTACCATCATACGGGCATCGGGTAGACCACAAGGAGCTCAATCCTAATTCATTCCTTGATCCAGATGAGATTGGCATAGCCACTCATCTGGCTGGCCCACACCAAACTCAGCAGCGGCAGCAGCCACCTCAGTAGTAGCCAGATGATGGCGGCCCAGCCATTGCACATGATGCGCAGGTAGTTGATAATGCCCCACTCACTCGAGGGCGAGGCCCGCGGGTAACTGACTTACCTTCACCTCCACCTCTACAAGACCGTCCGATGATCGTCCCTCGATAGGAAGTGTTACCGACTTCTAAAAATTTAATTGTTGGTATAATTATTTGTTGTTTCTAATTACATCACTTGAACATACATACATATATACATACATACACACACACACACACACACACACACACATATATATCTCACTATAATTTAAATTTGTTACAACTTCCTTACTGATGAGTCCGTTCATTCCACCGTAGCCTCAATTCATGGGAAGTTGTGGGACGAAAGTTGTATAACTTGGTCACATGCATCTCGAGCTATACGAGAGGAGCATGTCACCAAGTTACAGGTATTAGTTTTTTTACATTTGGAAATAATAGTTTGTATATGAATTAATTCATTTTTTTTTTCTTTTCTGATATTGTAGCACTACTATACATGGGACCGTGGAGACTTTAGCCACATCCGCCGGCTCATGTTTGACTGCTACTCGCAGTTCGTGTGAAACTATGCTATCATTGGAGGTACATTGCGATTTAGAAGATCCCCAACTTTCATGCCAACCCTGACTACAATTTACTGTAGCCACACATTCCACCATGCTACAGTTAGCAGGTTCCAGTGGCAGTAGGAGGGATGGAAGAAGCTATCGGTGGTTGGTTTTCATGCCAAGCACACAACAGATACCTCAGGCTTTGTTTTGAAGCACACGATGGGCTCCATCTCAGGCGAGATGCACTAGGATCGTATGGTACCAACTTCTCTCTTCCATACATTACAGTTTTTTATATGATTTATTAATTACTTAAATTTTTAATGATATGTAAAAATGTGCAGACAAAAGCACGGGATGGAGTAAAGCCGTGATTTGATAAATGGTGGTCTCATACTCATAGACACAAGAAGACCGCTCAGCCCATCGATCCGATTGCACAGCAGCTACAAGTAATAAATTTTCATTTACCACTACTAACATTGTTTTCAAAATATATTAAGTGTCTTACTACCTCTAATTTCTTTTTCTTGTAGGAGGGATATGTTCAGTGGATTTAAGAAACATACTAGAATCTTGATGACTGCTCGCAGTTCGATGCACAGGTATGGAGAAAGGTACGAGGCACTCCAAAAAAGGGTAATTGATTGGGTATTCTGCTTCGACTCACTGATCCCTTCACTTTTGGACAAAATCGGTATTTTTCATTTTTACTTAACTTAGTTCATTAATTTAATCACTTTTACATTGCTAATTGCTACTTACCAAATTTTTTAGGCTCCATGTGCTAATTCGGCTAATATTGCTCAGTTGAGAGTTGAGAACACCTAGCTACGGAGTGATTTTATCCGGTTACAAACAAAGGTTCATAGTCAGGCCTAGCGAGAGACCATGGCTGCAATGAGTGCCATGCTTAACAAGTTGATCCAACAGAGGATTATACCTACATCAGCTTTCTCAGATGACCTACAGACTGAATCCTTCACTTAGCATCATGATGACGATGGTAGCTAGCGAGATAGTGATGATCAGCCCCACATTACATCCCATTGATTTTATATTAGACATTTAGTTATTTGTAATTTACTTTTTTATGTAAAATTCAATTACTTTTATGTATAATGAATTATCGACTACTTTGATCAATTGTTATACATAATATATATATAATAATTTCTATAATATGTATATATATAATGTTATATAATATGTTTAAATTTGTGTATAAATTAATTTACAAAAATCTTTTATTGGTCACAAAACCATATGATATATTTAGTCAAAAAAGCATAGCACATTGGAAGTCACAATACTGGAGGACAGATTTGGTCACAAAACCGTAGGAAATGTGAGGTCACAAAATTGTAGCACGTTAGAGGTCATAAAGCGTAGGAAATACTTTTTTCAGACAAATGAAGGATTCAATTCATCTCAAAACCATCAGATAAGCTGAGGTCCATAGGCATCACAAAAGCATAGGACTGTTCTATGCTTATCCGACGGTTTTTATTTCTGATACTACTTTTTCCTACAGTTAATTATTCGACAATTTTAATTGTAGGAAATCAGCATTTCCTACGATTTCCCTACTTTTTTTCCCATCTTAAATGCCTTATTCTCTTCTAGTTGCCAAAACTTTTAACAAAATTATGGTTTGGACTTTCTTTTTTTCAAAACCTTTGGGAAAATTACTGTTTAGATGTGAAGTAAAGTAAATGTAGAAATATGAATTGTGAAATTAAACTTAAATATTTTGGATCAAAAGTCAAATATGGTCAAAATTGATAAGAAAATTTAACATATATTTTTCTAATTACACTAATAATATGGGGATAGTTTGGCAATTTATGAAGGTAAATTCGACATGGTGCTCAATTAGGCTATAATGAGTTGAACAATTAGATAAAAAATTCTTTGTTTCCCTTTTATAATAATATAATAGACTAGAATATAGTCTTAAGTAAAAATTCTAGAAAATGACTTTCAAATAACATTTTACAATCTTCATCTATTTGTCTTCACTCTTTTTGCTCACATCAACACTTGTCTATGTGTTCTTTAAATGGAAAGAATCTAAAAAAATTATTGGTTTATGCTTATGAAGCGTGAGTAAATGGAAAGTTTTGCAGATGGGTTTATGGTGTTCATAACAAAGGGTTTTGTTTGTATATTTCTGGTATGCATATTAGTTATTTACTCTTTGTGTGATTTTGTGATCACCGAGAAACTAGCACTGGCAAATGATTTTCCTAATTTAGTTTGCTTAAGTGTGTAGAGTCACTATAGTAGGAGAGCAAGAGGTTCTTTAGTGAAAAAGTTTTCTTAGCACCAAGGCTAAAAGGTGCGATAGCATCCTTAGTGTTTGTGTTTGTTTAATTCTGGTACTGGAGGCCCAAATCTTGTACATGCAAGATTGAACTTGGTTTGTATGTTTCAAATGTTCAAATACAGATTCTAGCATGTCAAAACTATGCCTTAGTGCTTATTTTGCTTTTTTGCATCAATGGATGTAATATCTCATTGTTTTCTACAAAACTGCCTTAATAATAAGTACTGTTACTTCCTGCAGAAGTATTGACTCTGGCTCCAGTTTGACTTTTGATTTGGAACTAATATTGTTGTAGTTCATATGTTTAAATCTTCACATTACTTCTTTTATAACTTTTTTGCATTAATTATGAAAGGATTTTCAAGATAAATTGCTGCTTTACCAAAAAACAAGAATTCTAGTTCAATAACTTCCTACACAAGGTGCAGTTTTGGCTAAGCTTTAACTTTTCTTGTTAAAAAGCGTTTGAGACCAAATCAAGTGCAAATAACTTCCTTTTAGTTATTGAAACTTGTTAGAAAAATGGTTCCTTCGATTTTCTTCCTAAGGTAGCTTAGTCAAGCTAAGTAAACACACTGCCAAGTACAACAAAATAATCATACTGCGAGTGTAGTAGTAGTTCGCTCTTAGGCTTAAGTGAAACTATGAAGAAGTGTTAAAATAAAAGAAATATATGGCCAAGTTGGTATCACGTTTGAACTGGAGGACTGAACTGCACTATGCATAGAAGTTTGATGGCAGTATGATGCTTTGAGCCTCACTCACTATATGCAATGTTGTGCTGTCAAGACCTAAGCTTGGGCGGTTCCAATGGCTTGCAATCTTCAACCATAATATCTAGTGAAGGTCAAAGAAAGCTAATCCACTAAAAAATTTAGAGAAAACACGAAAATTCTAAGGAATTTGGTCTTAAGAAGAGGAGTTTAGGTGTTTCTTCCTGGGGAAGGCAGTAGCTTAAGCTTAAAGGCAAGCCTGATTTAAAAGGCTAAATGGTATAGAGCAGTTAGTAAGCAAACTTGGTTCCTTACAATTTGTTTGTTGTTTGATGTTGATTCTTAAATGGAATGACGCTCGAAATCAACCACAAAATAAAGAACTTGAAGCTTAAGTGAAAGGTAAGGGCTGAATAAATTTGGCTTCAAATCATGAGATGCTATAGCTTGATTCTGACAAGGATCAAGTGTTGCTAGACTTGTTCTAGGGAAGAGAAGCAAATGGGAAGCAATAAGGCCTTATGAGCTTGTCTAATTGATCAATTATGAATACGTTTAAATGTTTCCATGAGCTCACCTTTATGGATTTATTTTTTTATTTTTTTGCTTGCTGAAAACATGCTTGTTTTTTTTTCAAGTTTCCTTACACGATTTTTATGAAAATCACCCTTACGTTTTCAATTAAACATACAAAGCATAGGGCAGAGTGATCTTATGCTTGACTTTGTATTTTATGGCTACAATTTAGCCACATACATGATTATATAGTGTTCTTCCTACTTGCATGGCTTGTGCCAATCAACTAACTAGTCTGGTGTTCGAGACATGTAACGTTAGTGGACTAGCTACTATGTTAGAAAGAAGGAAGCTTGGCCCTAAAGTCTAAGCTTGAGTGTGTATAGGTTTCTATAGTAAGTATACATGAAACCTCTGTCTTGGTAGGAAAGGCTTTAGCCCCAAGTCCTGTGTACTTGTTCCAAGGGATTCTAAACTTAGACTTGTGTTTGATAGTGTAAATATGTCAGTGCTGCAGAAGTCTGGGATTTTTGCTATGAAAAGAATATGTTTATGGGCACGTATCTGTTGGGTTTCGGGAGCCAAACAGCATAGCGGAATTTAACCGAAACCCTCCAGGATCCAAGTGACATGGGGTAAACCAGGTGTTCGAAAATTTTTATACCTACTTTTCGGTTGAGATCTCTCACTCAACTGTAGAGTCGAATCACAAAACTTGAACAGTTGACGTGTTCAAGC
>KK903275.1:3687-16637 GCA_000696445.1 Aquilaria agallochum
TAAAAGTTGTATTTATAGTGAGACTCAACTTCCAGGCCTAATGGGTTTCAAAGCCCTAATCCAATTAGGATTTAATTTCGGGCTTAATAATGGCTCAACTCTTGGGCCCATTATTAATACGAAATTAAAGTGAAACCATAACCCAAATAATTAGCCCATGCACTCTAATGATCCAAATAGCTCTATGTGTGCGACCCAATAGGCTCTTACCACGTTGGCAATGATCATAAATCACATTTATGATCATAAGCAATGAGCGGTGTCTAGCAACACATCATTGCTACCCAAGTGACAAGATTGTCGGTGATTCGACTAAACCTTTATGATCATCACCGATATATGCCATTGTCCCTTTGTCCAAGATATCAAGACTAAGCACGAGACATGGAATGTGTCACTCTCGTATAGCCCAATCTTTGGTTTCTTGATTACCGAGTAGACCAACTTAAACTGATGACATTGATATCGTATATCAACTCATCCGAGCATGGCCATGCATTTTCTAAGTCTCACTCTATCAAGGGGCCCAAAGATATCACTCCCGTTACATAGGAGGGACAAATCCCATCTTGATCATACAAATCCCTCCGCATGATATGTGACATACCCAATGACCTCCTTCAAGTTCACTCAGTTACGAGCAACAAAGGAAAGTATCAAAGTATGTGACTCACATGTAGGGAACCTTGATGATCTTAGGTCGAAGGACTACATATACCATGATCACTACGAGAATCACTTATGACACTCATATAACGATCCATGTAGTGTTCTCATGGTGGGTCGGTCCAGTACACAAGTTCTCCAACTTGTACCCATATGTAGACTACATATCTCATATTAGTCTCCACATATGCTAGTCGTTATGTATTATTGCAACCTGTTCAACAATAATACTAGACCAGGGACGTTTAAGAATATCATTATTCTAGGGTTACAATTATATTTGTTAAGTTACGCAGAAGCAAAACAACAAACATAATTGCTGGATTAATGCCTTAATAAAATGTCATGACTCAATGTGCAAAAATAAAATCATCTCATGATTGGCTTTTGGGCACAACACTAATAAGCCATGAGCTTGATGAACCAAGCTTAGTAAGGGGAGTGCACTAGCTGAAGGTTTTGTCACCTATTGTCAAGTGCACAATGATGGCAGTGAAATGAGGGTTTTTTTTAGCCCAAAGTTAATACTAACTACTATTAAAATCCTCCTAAGACCAAGCATTAGCTTGAGGAGGGCTGCCATAGTGATTTATTTATGTTTATTGCATGTTTTATGGACTAACCTATGGTTATTGTTGCTGACATTTCATGTGTTTGTTGGTTGTGAATGGCTGCTACATTTGGTTGCTATATCTTGTATATATGCATTTTGGTTTTTGTGTTTTAGTGTCTTTGGATTCAGGTTTTAATGAGGGTCACATTGCCTACTGAATCCAAGTGTTACACTTACTTAGTTTCTCAATGAAACTTACTCCCCTCAATTCTGTCATTTCAGGTCCAGCAGAGTGATCACATTCAAACTTACCTTTGTGGTTTGAGTTTTGATCTGAAATTTCAGGTGAATGAACTTCCATCTATCTAGTTATGATCTGGAAATTTTTGTGATTTTATGAGTAGATTTGGTATTTTTGGTGATGGTACTTACTGTGTTGTGCAGCAGCTGTCCAGCATCCTGTTTCTAGAGTCCATTGCATTTCAGGTACTCCTGTAACCTAGGGTGCGTATTTAGCTGAGTTAATACCAATATGTAGTTCATGTATGCATGTACATCTAGTGTATGTAAGATGAGACAAGTATGTGAACATTTGAGTAATGTTTTGGCTCTGTAAGTGATGTGGTGCAAAGCTGCCTAAGTGTGAATGATAGGCTGCTTACTTGTAAATTCTGTTTGGATGACATAAAGTTACTAATTGCAAGAGTATGTAATTCCTATGTGTAATGGACATATATGTGACAGGCTTGGAGGGTTTTTCCCTTGTGAATGAAGTGTTTGCAAGGTTTGGAAAAATTGTATGGGCAAAATGGTCCAAAAGTTGCCAGAATTTCGATCCTGTACCTAAAGTTTAATATCTCCCTGTGTAGAACGAATAATGGTATCAAATTTTCACCACACCTAGAGGACATCAAGATGGTTAACTAAGATTTGGAATTTATGAATTTTGAGCCCTGTAGCCAAGGCTATGACATTGCAAAGTTGGCTATGTTACTGTTTATTTGGTTAGAATTTTGTAACCAACTTCAAAAATCCATAACTTGGTCCATAGGTGGGCTATTGATGTAAAAAAAAATTTCTTGGTTTTCATTAAGTCTCTTCTTGATAGTATAGCAAGAAAAAAATAGGGGGGTACATAGCCAGAATGATACAGTTTATTAGTGGAAGTTACAAGTGCAGTGGCTGGTCACTAGAACCTAACAAGATTGCCTAATTTGTGGTAGCCAAGATTAAGACTTGTGCTAGTGTTTTCCTTCTTTGATGCCATGGTGTGCATGAAATGTGAATATGTGTGTGATGGTTGGACCAATATGCATGTGTTTACATAGTGCCCAAGAGGGCCACTTGGGAGTGCACACTAAGGGTAGTGTTCTGATGGCCTACAAAACATTTCCAATCCTGGGAGTCTAAATACACAATTTTGGCACCGTAATCGGACTACCTCGGAGTGGGTAACATAAGTTGGTATCAGAGCATGGTTTGTACATGTACTTAGCATATAGTTGCATTTCATGCATCTACATACATGAACTCAGTTTGGTCAGCTGCTAGTGTCAAGTACCATTGAAATACCTATGATCTTTATGTGTGCTCTATGATGAATCATCAATGCTAGAAGTAAACATGGTTGCCACAAGAAGAGGGGAACCATGCTGAAGGCCTCCTACTAATTTTGGGCAACAAGGAAATGGGCAGAATAGAGGGAATCAGGGGCAACAGGGTGTACCAAACCTTGAAGTGCCTTAGGTTTAGTTAGAACTTCAGAGGAACTTAGCTCTAATCAATGAAAACTTAATGAGGTTGATTCAAGCACAACAGCAAGCAATCCAGGTAGCTCCAGCAGAACCAGTTCAGGATGCACAATAGCAACCAAAAGTGGATACTAGGAACACATTTGAATATGTTCCTTCTGGAAGCTTAGAAGATACAAATGATGAGACCACTGAGGAGGAAGATGAAGATAGGTGAAATCTAAGAGGAAGAAGACTAAGGTCTGAGATTGGTCAGGTATCCAAGACCAATCCCTTAGTCTATGACCATTCCTTCACTAGGAATGAGACTGAGGAAGGCTATGAGAGAAGATCTAGGAGAAGGTACAGAGATCACAGACAGCATCACCATACAGAGGGCTCTCACAGATCTAAGAGACATAGATTAGAGGATCTGGAAGGCGTAGATGAAGTCAGACTATTGGAGAGGTTCCAAGGCCTAAGATCTCCATAGTTTGATGGAAGAGCTGGGCCAGAGAGAGCTGAGGAGTGGTTAATCTTCATTGAAAAAATGTTTCAGAGGATGCCACTCAGCTTCACCAAGAGAGTGTCACTAGCTACCTACAATCTGTTAGGCAGTGCAGAGATGTGGTGGAGGAGCACCAAAGATAAATATGCTATCCAGAGGGTCAGAAGGCTAGGAGAAAACATGGAAATGACTTGGCTAGAGTTGACTCAGCGGTTCCATAAGCAGTACATTAGTGATGCTATCAAGGAAATGAAGCAAGTTGAATTTGATGCTATAAGGCAGGACAACCTCAATGTCCTAGAGTATGAGCACAAAGTCAATCAGTTGGTGAGGAATACTCCTAAGTATCATGGAGTAGAGGAGTTGAAGGCCAAAAGATTTTTCAAAGGCCTAAAGTCAGACATTAGAAAGGCTGTTAGACCTTTTGGAGCAAGTACATACTATGAAGCAGTGCAAAAAGCTCTACTAGTAGAACAAGAAGAGTATAAGACTAACTACTTTCCTAGTGGACCAGGGGAAAGTAGTCAGGCAGGAGGCAAGTAGAAAAAGTGACCACATGGCAAGGGAATTGCCAAGAATTCTCATTTGGTAGTGAGAGCAAGGTTAAGAGGAAGTTCCCTAGCCTAAGGTGCCCTAAATGCAAGAAGTTTCATGGAAAGAAACCTTGCTATTTTGACACCTAAGCGTGCCTAAGATGTGGATCCATGGATCATTGGATCAAAGACTGCCCACAGGCTCAAAGGAGGCCAGAAGACAAAGGTCCAGTAAGGCCTATTAAGGCAAGACCTTGAGAAGGAGCACCTAGGGAGGAACACCAGAGGCCAGTTCCTCCAGTGCCTCGACCTATAGCATAGAAAGCTAGCAAAGTCTTCCAACTAGAGAGGGCAGAGACATCAGAGCAGGGAGGAGCACTAGGAGGTAACATTTACCTTAATGGTATACCTGTTAATGTTCTGTTTGATATTGGTGCATCTATGACTATAGTGGCTAGGAAATTTGTTGATGCCATGAAATTGCCTACTAAAATCATGCCTAGGATATCCTTAGTGAAAACAGTAGGTAGTCAATGTCTTTTCACTAATGACCTAGCTAAGGATTGTGAGCTAGAAGTAGGAAAGACTAAGGTTATGACTAATCTGCTAATGGTGGACATTCCTAAGTATGATTTAATGCTGGGTAGGAATTGGCTTGCTATGCACAACATAAGAATTGATTGTGCCAAGAAGGAAATCACATTGCCTGATGGTGAAGTGCATGCATTAGTGAATTCTAAGGAATTAGTGTACGAAATGCATGGCATGGAGCCAGTGGTACTAGATGAGGTGCCTGTCATTTCTGAGCATGATTTCTATTATGCATTGAATGAATTGCACTATGATGAGGAAATGGACAGAATACCTGCAATGAGAGACTTTCCACAAGTCTTTCCCAAAGACCTACTAGGTATTCCTCCACTAAGGGAAATTGAGTTTGAGATCAAGTTGCAACTAGAAGCAAGTCCAATGTCCATACCTCCTTATAGAATGCCAATCACAAAGATGAATGAGCTCAAGAAACAACTTGATGAACTTCTTGAAGAAGGTTTCATAAGGCCAAGCGTTTCACCATGGGGAGCTCCTGTTCTCTTTGTGAAAAAGAAGGATGGATCTTTGAGACTATGCATTGACTACTGGAAGCCTAATGCAGTGACTATCAAGAACAAGTATCCACTCCCTAGGATTGAGGATCTGTTTGATCAACTTAAGGGAGCTAAGATCTTCTGCAAGATAGATTTAAGATCTGGATACTTCCAGTTGAGAGTAAAGGAAGAGGACATTCCTAAGACTGCATTTAGGACTAGATATAGGCATTATGAGTACACAGTCATGCCATTTGGTTTGACTAATGCCGCTGCTGCTTTTATGGACCTGATAAAGAGGGTGTTCAGACCATATCTGGAAAAATTTGTGGCTGTGTTCATTGATGACATCCTAGTGTATTCCAATGATGAAAATGAACATGAACATCATCTGAAGATTGTCCTAAAGACTCTATTGGAACATCTGCTTTATGCCAAGTTATTCGAGTGTGAATTCTGGATAAGGGAAGTGTCTTTCTTAGGGCACATCATAGATGCGCAAGGCCTTAAGGTAGACCCTGAAAAGGTTAAGGCAATGCAAGAGTGGGAAAGACCAAGGACTGTGAAGGAAATCAGAACTTTCCTAGGATTAGCTAGATACTGCAGGAAATTTATTTCAGGCTTCTCCATGATTGCCTTAGTTCCTACTCATCTGACCAAGGAGGGTCAAAGATTTGAATGAACTAAGAAGTGTGAAAAGAGTTTCCAAGAACTCATGTAGAGGTTGGTGGCAATGTTTGGCTGAAAGTTGGACCAACCAAAGGCATTGTCAAATTTGGCAGAAGAACCAAGTTAGCTCCAAGACACATCGGTCCTTATGAGATCTTGGACAGAGTTGGCAAGGTAGCATACAAGTTAGCTCTACCACTAAGCATGTCAAGTGTTCATAATGTTTTTCATGTCAGTATGCTTAAGAAATGTCTATTAGACACAAAGCATGCTATTGTAGTGGAAGACATACAGTTGGACCCTAACTTGACATATGAAGAGAAACCTATAGCTATCTTAGCCAAGGTACCAGAAGGTTAAGAAACAAACTTATTCCCATGGTTAAAGTTCAGTGGTCACACCACTCTAAAAGAAAAAGCAACCTAGGAAACTGAAAAAGACCTTATGGAAAGGTATTTTGAAGAATACTCAAAGCTAAAGGACATTTTGGAGGACCAAAAATTTTAAGGAGGGGAGAATTGTTACCACCTCACAAAAGGGGAGAATTACAAGTGTGTCATAATGGCTAAAAACCATTATATTATGTAATTCTCACCATAGTGATTGAAGTGTGGGGCGTAAAAGGTGATGCCTGTCATGATCTTCGTTGTACAACATGATAGGCCTGAGAGGGACTTCTGGTAGGGAGATGCAGGAAGAAGAGACTTCCGTCAAGAGATTGCCTGAAACGCTCAAAAGAACAGAGGTTAGGAGGTTCCCAGAGTGTGTTTCTAGGGGAGGAGCCTTCGACGCCCAAGTCAGTATTTGGCAAGTAAAGAGTAGTGAATGAAGAGTAAATAGTAGAGTTTTCTTAAGTGTTCAGTCTTGTCATACCAAGGTCATTTCCCAAGTATTTATAGAAGGGCGTTGGGAGAAGTTCATTTTGACACAGCCCACTCAGATCATGACACATGTTCGATTGGATGCAGTCCATACCTTCGAGGATGGGGACCTCCAACTGGCCATAGGCCATTTTGGCAAGAAGTTAGGGCCATGGGAGGTTTATGTGTTAGGGGTGTGTGCGAGGTCTCTATGTCAGAGGCTCCTCAATCATTTTCTCCATGTCCACAAGACCCCTTCGGTGAAAGAGACCTTTTCGGGATATGAGGGCTTCTTGCTGACGTTGCTCCAGTTATTTGGAAGGCCCCTAGGCATAGGGGATCTCTTTCAGAGGATGTTTTCACCTGTAGAGGATGGTGAGCATACTTCTCTCGAAGTTGGTCAGGTCATCTTAACGAGGGTGGTAATGTACCATGTTCCCGAGGTCAGTCTTGTTATTCCCCAAGGGTGATGGTGGATTACCAAGGTCAGGGGGCCAAGGACTGTGGACAATCTTTTCCTGAGGTTGGTGCTCTCATTCTTCGAGGGTGATGGTCATCTTCTTTCGAGGGTGGTGCTTCATTAGAGCTTGGGGGTTTGAAGGGTAATAGCCCTTTGGCTATCACATGCCCCCTTCAGAAAGTTGAAGTTATATCTTTGGTTATTTGAGCAAAACCATGGAAGTCTTCGTGGAAGGTGGTGGTTAATTCAGTTGTCATGACTGAATTTTTAGCCGAGGTCATCTTCTTCAGAGAAGGGAGTTCTGGCAATCTGAAATGCCTCCTCTAACTGAGGTAGCTCCTCTGGTACTTAAGTGGCTCTTCCAGTTTTTGGCCGAATTTCTGATGTTCCTGAAGTTATTTTGTTAGCCCAAGGTGGATATCTCTTTTCTTTGGGCCTGTGTTATTTGTCAGTGAATCCTTATGTCTTCTAATCAGACAGACGCGTCACTTTGGATAAGCTTGCCTAGGCCTCCGTGCTGTCAGAAGGCGTGCCCTCATTTCCTGCGTCGGATGACATGTGTCACGTGGAAATTGGTGACAGTCACACCAGTTACACCAACCGTGTCTCTTTGCCTTTGAGGGGCAATTATGGCGATGATTCACCTTCGAGGGGTAATTATGGCAATGATTCGCCTACCCCCTTCGGCTTATATAAACCTTCCTTTCCTCAGAGTTCTCCCTCCTTGCTTCCTTTTGCTTCCATTCTGCTCTCGTTTGCTCTGAAGCTTTCTCTCTTTCTTCTTTGGCGGTGCAAGTGATGGTGTGATTTCTGGCAAGTTTTCATGACGCCGTTCACGAATCCTGACTTTGGCAAGATTTTTGGTGGGTTTTCCTTCCCGAAGTCCTTCAATTTTCTGTGTTTCTAGCCTTTTCTTCTTTTCTGAAGTCGTCAATAAAAGGAGGGGGAAATGGTCTTTCCGGGTAGCCTTGTTAAGCTTCCTGTAATCAAAGCATACTCTCCATTTGGTGACCAACCGAGTACAAATCCATTCATTATTATTGTTGCCCACCACGGTCATACCGCCATTCTTAGGCACCACTTGCACCAGACTCACCCATTGAGAATCTGAAATTGGATAAATAATACTGGCATTGAGCAATTTCACAATCTCCTCCTTGACCACTTCCTTCATCTTCAGATTTAACCTTCATTGAGCATTAATGGAAGGCTTAAAATCATCTTGCATAAGAATTTTGTGCATGCAAATTTCAGAGCTAATTCCCTTGATGTCGGAGATGGACCAAGTTAACGCCCCTCTATGGTCCCTCAAAACTTGAATCAATTTCTCTTCCTCCAAAGTGGTCAATGTAGAAGAAATAATCACCGGGAGGGATCCCTCGTTGCCAAGATAAACATACTTAAGATCTTTTGGTAATGGCTTTAACTCCAACGTACTACCCTTTTCCTTGAAATCACAAGACAAAAGTTGTTCTACCCTTTTCCTTGGAGTTTGAAACCTCCCACAAGAATCAAGAGTTATCAAAGTACTCATCACTTCATGGTCTTCCTCACTACATGCATTTCCTAACACTAGAGCTCTTCCAATAGAATCCTTCATAAGCAAAAAATCTCTTTTTTCTTCAATACATGAATCAATCACATCAATCATATAATACTTGGGCACCTCATCATCAATATATTTCATGGCTTGAGCAAGATTAAAAGTAATTTCCTCATTATTAGCTCTCAAGGTGAGATTACCTTTTTCCACATCTATGACGGCCTTCCCGGTGGCAAGGAATGGTCTCCCAAGTATGATTGGCATGTTCCGGTCTTCCTCCATATCCAACACCACAAAGTCTACCCGAAATATAAATTTGCCAACTTTGACTAATACATCATCCAAAACACCTTTTGGGAATATGAATGACCTATCCACCAATTGAAGACAAATAGATGAAGGCTTCACCTCTCGAAGGCCAAGACTCCTACAAATGGATAAGGGCATCAAGTCAAAACTAGCCCCAAGATCGCATAAAGCCTTGTCACAATGGAAGGACCCAATATCTAGGGGTATCATAAAACTCCCCGGGTCCTTTAGTTTTCTCGGCATCTTCCTTTGAATGATGGCACGTCCTTCTTCTTTCATCAAAATGAGCTCATTATCAAGGAACTTCCTCTTTTTAGTAATCAACTCCTTGAGGAACTTGGCATACGAAGGCATTTGATTTAGTGTTTCCAAGAAAGAAATGCTAATCTCCAATTTTTTGAATATTTCTAGAAACCTTATAAATTGAGTATCCTCCTTCTTGGGCTTGAACCTTTGGGGGTATGGAAGGGTTGGAATATGCTTGGGTGCTTCCTTTTGTGTGGGCACATTTTTAGCCTTGACCTTCGAGCTAGCTTCCTTACTTGTGGTTGATGGCACTTGAACATTTCAATATTCTCCAATGAGGTGGGCCCTCGGAGAGGATATTCTTCTTGAATGGGTGGCTCCTTTGGTTGAGTTACCACATTTCTCCCACTTCTAAGCGTAATAGCTTGGCAAGATTCCCTTAGGTTGACATCCGTATCACTAGGTATGAACTTCCCTTTTTGGAGTTGCCGCATAGAAGTTGCAAGTTGACCCATTTATCTCTCCAAAGTCTTGATTGATGCTTGAGTATTGGCTTGCATCGTCTTCATCTCATCCTCCAATGCACCGATCTTTTTGTTTTGTCCACTTGCCATCCCCCTCACTTCATGCATGAACTCTCCTATCATACCCTTCATGAAATCTTTCAAAGATGCTTCCGCATCATTATAGGGTTCGCCTTGTGGTTGCATACTAGTTAAATCCTTCATGTTGATGACTCCTTGGGAAGAAGTTCCCTCCTCCTTGCTTGGGTGGGAAGGGATTCCGATAACCCACAAAATTCACATCTTCCACTTCATCCAAATCTTCACTAGCCATGGCTTGTTGCAATTTCACTTTATCTTGGTTTTTTGACAACTTAGCCACAATGCTAGTGAGTGCCGAAAGTTGTGCTTGGAGGAAGGTATCTTTGTTTACCTCATACAATCCACTCCCCTTCCTTGGGATCCATTTTCCGCTAAGCTCAAGACTTTTGGCCATGTTGTTCAATAACTCAAAACATTCCTCCACATCTTTCAATAACAAAAAACCACCGGCGGTGGAATCAACTTGCAAACGAGTATTCAAACTCAAACCATTGTAGAAAAGATGAAGTTGGTGAGCTTGATCAATATCTTGGGTTGGAACCCTCTTCACCATCCTCATGAAATGCACCCATGCCTTCATAAGTAACTCCCATTGATTTTGCCTAAATGCCAACAATTCATTCTTAAGCTCAAATGCTTTTTGAGATGGAAAGAACCTCCGAATAAATGCATCATATAACTCTTGCCAAGTATGAACCGAAATAGGCTCTAAATTCTCAAACCATTCTGATGCTTCATCCACAAGAGAAAATGGGAAAAGTTTCATCCTTTTTGCATCTTCACTTACTCCATCTAAATCAAAAGTATCACATAGACGAACAAACCTCTTGATATGGTTCTTTGGATCTTCATCAAGGGTTCCTCCAAATGGGTGTGCTTCCACCAATTGGAGAACATGGCTACGAATCACGAAAGCTCGCCCTCGAAGCAGCACCGATTTTATCATATTGTGATGGTCTTCGACCCTTTGAGGGCGGAAGTAATCAAGCACCGGCATTCCTCTTCTTCTAGCACCATTTCCATTGTCCATTACCTCCTCAACTCCATTATGATCCATGGCATTGACATTTCTTTCTTGTCCAAGGTTCCTCATATCATCCTCTTGATTTCCTTCCATATTGAATGAATCGAAAGTACTATTATCTCCTTCTTCAACCACCTTGCTTCTTAGCTGAAGTTCCCGCAAGCTTCTCTGAATCTCTAGATCAAGTGGTAACAAGTGAGAACAAGAGCTCCGGGTCATGCACTAGATGTACCTACAAATTGACAAAAAACAAAGAACACATTAACTATAAGGACTAAAATAAAGTGAACAAGAGCAACCAATTTTTGATAACCAAGGTAAAAAATCAAATCAAAATTCCCCGGCAACGGTGCCAAAAACTTTGTTGTAAAACTAAGAGTTTATCAATTTACAACCCTTAAAAACCCGCAGGCGAACGGAATTGTCGTGTACTCAAAGGTGAATAAGGGTATCGTCCCAAGGGAATTTAGTGACTCTTCCTAGATTCGAAATTCAAATTACTCAAGTTACTTAACTTAAAAACAGAGAGAAGTGAAACTAAAGAAGGTGCTAGGTCCTAAAGAGGTACTTAATGGAATTACGCTAAGACAAATCCCTAGATGCTAGAAGGAACTTGTCGAAAGAACTTAAGATTTAGGCAACTACCTCCCTAGGATTCCACTCCTACCCCTTGCTACCCAAGTAAGTTTGTCCTCAAGTATGATTTTCCATGTGTGGGAAAAAGGATCTCACATCAAGAACTTCTTTCTCAAGATGGGTCCTTGCTCACCCTCAACTAACTTGGGCCTTACTCAAGCTCCAATTTTAACTTAGAGTGGTTAAAGAATTAAACCTCTTTTTGATTCCTAGTGATCACCTAGATTATCTCAAATTTAGGTTAACACTATGCCCCCTCCATTTCTCTTCATCACCTATTAAACCTTTCTCAAGGATTAAGTGAACTAGCACATGGGGTATGGTAGCCTACCATCATTCAATCAATAAGCACAATGAAAGGGACAACACAAGAGAATCTCATACATAACCATAAGACAAATTCATTTCGTAGTAAGGTAAGAAGTGTCACCCTAGAGAGCTAGAATGAACTACTCACAACATATACTAAACATCATCACAAATCCCAGAATAAAAATATCCACGAAAATCCAACAACAAAAAGAAAGGACAGAAGAAACCTAAGGAAAGCCTTAAATGATTGAGCTCCTATGAGTGATCACCCCTTCTTCAAGCTCCCAAATCGCTTCCTTGATGACCCAAAATCCCCAAGAGTGATTAGGGATCCAAAACATCCAAGTGAGGTCCCTTGAGCTCTTCTTTTCCTTTCCTATTTATACTTCCTCTCCCTTAAACCTTAAAAGGGATAAGGATCACTCTAAAAAGCCAGCCCATTAGGTAGGAGGAGTGGGGGACCAACAAAAATGTGATCTTTCGGCAAAACAGAGTGACGTTGGTGACGCGTCGCCAATCTGGGTCGACTTCTAGCGACGCGTCACCAGGTGGGCAAAATTTTTTAGAAGAGTGATATCTTTGGCGACGCGTCACAAAACGTCACAATTTCTGGCGACGCGTCACCGGCCTTGATTTTCCACTTCTGCTGCTTCTTTTATTCAAACGCCATCCCTCTCGAGTTCGCTTCTAACGCCCGGTCTGCAACACAGTCCCAACCTGTAGTAAGCTAAAGAAAACAGGAAAAACTAAGATCAAAAGGGAAAAGTTATAAGAAAATGCCGGCCAACGTTGTTGAAAAGTCAACACTTTGACCGTGAATTTATGCACTTAACAAAGTCATCCTATTCTTCCAAAGTCATTTCCTTCTCCCAAATATGTCTTCTCTAGTCCCACTTATGACTGTTCAACCTATCCTCGAGAGCTGGACTCCCCTTAACTTCCATCCAAGTTGCACCACTCCGGAAAAGTTAGCGAAGTGGACAACTAAGTTCTTTCTTCATTCTTATGTCGTTACCAGACTGCTCACTCCTGGCCTTTTTAGTTATATGAATAACTCAAACGAGGTTACCATATTTCAAGCTCAACTGAAGGCCGGACTTCGGTTTCCTCCGCCGAAGATGATTTGTGGCTTCTGCCAATTTCATGGCATAGCCATGAATCAGCTTCCTCCCAACTCTTACTCCTACTTCAATGCTTTCCTTTGCATGTGT
>KK903275.1:25415-44099 GCA_000696445.1 Aquilaria agallochum
AAGAGCCTATTGGGTCGCACACATAGAGCTATTTGGATCATTAGAGTGCATGGGCTATTATTTGGGTTGTGGTTTCACTTTAATTTCGTATTAAAAATGGGCCCAAGAGTTGAGCCATTATTAAGCCCGAAATTAAATCCTAATTGGATTAGGGTTTTGAAACCCATTAGGCCTGGAAGTTGAGTCTCACTATAAATACAACTTTTAAGTGAGAAATTCGCAGGTCTCCTTGCCCTAGCCTCCAAAAAGGACAGCCGCACTCTTCTCTTGCAATTCCTTGGAGGACGCAAGCTAGCACTGCGAGTGCAAAAGAAACGCATCTGCCGGGACGCGGTGGAAGCGTGGTGACCCCGAGAGGCTCGTGTTGATACCATAAGGAGCCTGAACATGTCAACTGTTCAGGTTTTGTGATTCGACTCTACAGTTGAGTGAGAGATCTCAACCAAAAAGTAGGGGTGAAAATTTTCGAACACCCAGTTTACCCCGTTTCACTTGGATCTTGGAGGGTTTCGGTTAAATTCCGCTGCGCTGTTTGGCTCTCGAAACCCATCACAAGTGAGTATTTTGGAGGTAATGAGATGATAAAGGGTAAAGAAGTATCTTATCTCCATGAAAATGTTCTCCCCCCCCTTTCTGGAATAATTATCGAGTATTTTGTAGAGGGGTGAATAGTAATAGTCCTTCTCAGATGGCCAGCCCAAATCGTGACACATGTTCGGCGGGATGTGTTCCACGTCCTTTGGGCAATAGAGGACCCCTAGTCGACATGGGCTGCCAGGCTAGGGCTCTGGGTAACCCAAAAGTGGCGTGCTAGAGTATCCCTGCGGGCAGCGTGTCAGGACGTGACTGGGGGCAGATTATCGGGGATATGTCAGAGGCTCCTTAAATGCTTATGTTGTACTCCCGATGCCCCCTTTTTGGTAGAGGAGACCTCTTCGGAGAACTTGTCTTCCGAGGTCGCTTTTGAAATCGCAGGAGTATATTTCCCGAAGATGACCTTTCTCGGAGACACCCCACTTTCGAGGTTGGCTTACTCCTCCCCCCGAGGTTGGCATTGTCATTTCCTGGAATGGAGAAACGCCGAGGCTGGATTTCGGGAGGTCGAACATGCTTCCTTCTATGATGGGTAATTTCTCTTCCGAGGTTGGTGCTTTGTCTGAACCCGCTCCTTCGGAGGGTGATCAGCGCCTTGGCTATCACATGCTCCCTCCCGGGAAGTCGAAGCAGAGACTTCGGCTTTATGCTGAACGCTTCTTTACCGAACTCGTGGTTGGAGCTCTACCCAAGAATTTGCTCTTTTTTAAGAAGGCATTCCTTCATAGCCGTGGTACCCTTCCCTAGTTCTTTGTGCGACCTCAAGGCGCGTTCTGCTTTTTCTTTTTCTTTCTTCTGCTACAGGTTCGTAAACCGTCATATCCTTTGGTCAAACATGTCAGTTATGGCTAAGCGTGCCTGGGTTTTTGTGATGTCAGAGGGACGTGCCCTAGTTCTTTGCGTTGGATGACATGTAGCCGCTAGTGGATGGGCGGATAGTTATGCTGGTCACACTAATTGCGTCTCTTCGCCTTTGAGGAGTAATAATGAGTCTGTTGCGCTTTCAAGGGATAATAATGACGACATTTCACTTACCCACTTCAGTCTATATAAGCGCCTTTCACCTCATTTTTTGCCTTATTATTTGCTTTTGCTCCCATCTGCTCTAGAGTCTTCTCTTGTCTTTCTCCTTCTTTCCGGCATTGATTTCTGCGGTGGAGCGATTTTCGACAATTTTTACGGCGGCGTTCAGAAATTTCAACAAGACCTTTGGTGGGTGCTTCTTTCTGTAATTTCTGTTTTCTTCTTTCTTTCGAGGACATTTTTTTTAGGTTTCTTTGTTTCCTTACCCTTCCAGAGTCGTCCTTCTTTTCTTTTGTGAAAAAATGTCTGATCCAACCCCGTTGAATCTAACCCCGTTGCTAACTGTCCGACCTCTCCCTGAGAGCTTTCTTCCTCTCAAATCTCATCCTTGTACGACCACTCGGAAGAAGGTGAAGAAGTGGATGGCCAAGTATTACCTTTCTTCTTATCTCGTCCCGAGGTTGCCCATTCCGGGCACTTATGGCTATATGCCAGATTCGCATAAGATTACCATTTACCGAGCTCAATTGAAAGCCGATCTTCGGTACCTTCCTCACCTCGTAATCTGTGAATTTTGCAAATTCCACGGGATCGTCGTGAACCAACTTCCCCTACTTCAATTCTTTTCTCTGCATGTGTCGGGTTTTTAGGATAAACCCCCACTTTCTTTTCTTCATGCAATACTACAAACTTCATCTGGTCCCGAAGGGCAGCTTTTACTTCCTGCTTCCTCGAGGGTCTGGGAGCAAAAAGTTTACCTTCACCTTTGACAACAAGGACAACTGGCGGGGGTGGCAGAGGAAGTTTTTCTTCCTGCCGATCCCCGAGCTTTGGCATATCATGTGCCCACCAGATGAGCTTCGGGGACCCTGAAGATGGACGTCATTGACCCCCGGAAACTCCTGACTCTGGAGCTAGCTGTTGAGTTTGATCGATTTGATAGGCTCATCCTGGCTGTGGCAGACTGGGAGACCGAGGTCCCTCCGCGTTCGTTTTACCGTTTTCCCATCAAGTGGGACCTTATGACGAAGGTGGTTCTTCGGGAAATGGGAGTGGTGAACGTGCACAAGAGTGACTTCGGTTTGCCCATGCCCGTTCTTTTGGGAAAGAAGGGCTGCATAGTCATGGTCCTTCGGGGGGAGATCAAATATGAGTATTTTGCTAAGAGTAAGTCTCTTTCCTAGTTTCAATATCTTTTTTCCTTTTGGACTTACGCTGATACCTTTTCCTTTTGCAGAGATGGGCGATCAATCTGCTGATTTTTACAAGTCGCCCTTGCTCGGCCAGGCCGAGAGGGGGGAGCAGACGCGCAAGAAGGCGCCTGCTAAGAGGAAGAATACAATCTGCAGCGGGCCTTCTAGGGCTAAGAAGGCTACGGCTATTACTCCCCCTCCCGAAGTTGTTGTAGAGGTGCAGGATTAATCTCCTGCTCTTCCTTCAATGCTGGCGGACCTTCCTTTGGACCCTACCCTTCTTGGGGCAACACTGAGCCCCATTCTACCAGCTAAGCCTTCTTCTGAGCAAAGATCCCCTCAGGAGCTTAAAGATAGCAGAAGAAGAAAGGGGAAGAACATTCCCGGTGAAGTCCGGGTGGGCGGGTCTGAAGACGACGTCGCTGAAGTTCTACCAGGTTGGTTCCTTAGCCATTCTCCTACAAACCTTAGTATTTTTTGTATCTATGATTTTTTTGATGAATGGCTAAGGGATGACGTACTGACGAAACTTCAGCATAAACTTGCAGAGGACATGTCTACGGTGCCCTGGGTGGATGCTCACCCCGGCAAAGGGCTCTTCGGGACAAGCGGATCCCTCTCGACAAGGTGCCGAGGGAGCCCTTCTGGACATTCACAGAGGACATGAACTTGTTCTCTAAGGATAGCCAGTTGATGGCTCCCCAATTGGTGACGGGGGTGATGACAAACGCCACCTTTCAGTCGCTCGTCACCGAATGTCCCAATGAAGAGATCCTCACGGCGAGGATGACCGAGGACACCGCCCAGGTAGTTCTTTCCTCTTGGTTTATTTAGAGATTTTCCTTCTAAGTTTCCATCATTCTTTTGATACTCATTCGGGGCCTTCTTTTTTTCCGCTTTTGGCATACAGCGGGTATTTCCGTACTTGGGCGTCGAAGCAAACAAAGGCCCGTTCTCGGTCCAAAGATTCTTTGAGCAAAATGAAGGAGTTTTGTGCCAAGCACGTCCTCAAATATGATGAGCTCAAGATTGTGAAGGAGGACATTGTGAATCTTCGGGCTGAGCTCGCGACGGGCAAGCAGGAACTTCTCCTAGATTTCACTGCCAAGGTTGACAACCTCGGCTCAAAGTGTGTCGCTTTCTCTTTAGAAAATGAGGCTCTTCGAAAGGTGAACGCTAAAGACTGGAAGAACCTGGCTCAGGCACTTGCTTTGAATGCCGACCTTGATGCCAAGGTTAAATCTTTGAAGAATGAGGCTAAGAGCAAGAATAAGAAGTTGGAGGAGAAGACTGCCAAGCTTCAGACCGAGCTTGATGCTCTTGGTGCCGAAAAGGACAAGTCTGAGCGAATGGCGAAGGTGGCTTTCCAAGATGGCTTTTGCTTGGCGCGCCATCAAGTCCTTGCTCGGCAGCCTGAGCTTGACCTTTCCTACCTATCCGCTCTGGATTTTCCCGAGGGGCTCCAGGAGGTATGGTCAAAGCCAAATTTTCTCTATTCCTCCAGCTAAGCCGGTGCCTCCGACTGAGCCTAATGATGATGACGATGATGATGATGCGACATCGGATGTCCCTACTCAGCAATAGGCTTTTCCTTACTTTCTTGTACTCCTGCTTGCTTGTACATCTTTGCCTTAGAATTTTTTTTAATGAAGATTCTTTCTCCAATCTCCATTCATTCTTCCGAATAGGATTCTTCAGAAGTAATTCTAGGCACGCACTTTCGGTGAATTTGTCCGTCCTTACTTATTTGGGAAGAATAGTTTTAGACTTTTTCTGAACTCCACCGAGTTTATACTCCATCCAGGAGTTAGTTTTGAAAGGAAAACCATTAAGGAACTAGTTTTTCAATCTCACGACAATATTCGGCTTGTGTCTTTATTGATGACTACGGGGAAGAGTAGATACAATCTTTATGAAAAAGGTTATAAGTATAGAATTTCTTTAGGGCATCCGAATGCAGGTATTTGTCAATTCTCCCCCTTCGGTGTCGCTGAGCTTGTATACTCCCTTTCGGACCTCGTCCAGGACCAAGTAAGGTCCTTTCCAATTTGGCCGAAGTACCCCGTGGGACGGTTTTCGGGGTTCAAAATCGGCCTTTCGGAGGACGAGGTCTGCTTTCCTTATTCCTTTAGGCCTGGCATGCACGTTTGTGGCTATGGCCACTCTTTGTTGAAAGGCCTTTCTTCTGAGCTCGGCCATCTCTCTATGCTCATCCACTAGGTCGAGCTTGGTTCTCAACCCGAGGTCATTCCCTCTTTTGTCGAACACCTGTATTCTAGTTGATGGTCGTACTACCTCAACAGGGATAATAGCCTCTGTGCCGAAGATGAGCAAAAAAGGTGTTTCACCCGTAGCCCTTCGGGGCGTTGTCCGATAGCTCCATAGCACACTAGAAAGTTCTCCTAGCCATTTTCCTTTTGCCTCCCCTAATCTTTTTTTCAGACCATCTTTTATGGTCCTGTTAGACACCTCTACTTGTCCATTGCTCTGGGGATGAGCTACGGGGGCGAAGTGCATCTTTATTCCGAGGTTGGTGATGAATTCCTAGAACCCTTTGTCAATAAACTGGGAACCATTATTGGCAACTATCACCCTCGGTATGCCAAACCTGCATATAATTCCTTTCTAAACAAATTTTTGTATATCCTTTCTGTGATAGTTACTATGGGCTCTGCCTCTACAAACTTGGTGAAGTAGTCTACTGCGACCACGCAGAATTTCACTCCTCCAGGTGCTATCGGGAGTGGGCCGATAAGGTCAATGCCCCATACTGCAAAGGGACAGGGGTATTTAGTCGAGTTTATTAGTTCTGAGGGCAATCTTTGAACTTTTGTGTGTCTCTGGCAACTGTCACATTTTTGGATGAACTATCTTGCGTCCTTTCTTAACGTGGGCCGAAAGTACCCTTGGTGAAGTATCACTCCTGCCAAAGCATCAGTCCTGATATGGGCACCGCAGATTCCCTCGTCGACTTCCTCGAGAATTGCCCGAGTGTCCTTTTCACCAATACATCTTTGCAATGGACTTGCAAATCCCTATCGGTATAGTTCTTCCCTTATTAAGAAGTATCGTCCGAAATGGCTTCGCACTTTTTCCATTTCGTGAGGGTCTTCGGGAAGCTCCGAGGTTGTAAGGTAGCTCTTTATAGGATTTTCCCATCCTTCCGCCGAGGTTGTTGTGCTCATTACCACAATGCTGGGGTGACTCAATATTTCGGTGAAGTTTTTTGACTTGGCTAGACTATCTGCCTCGGTGTTGCTTTGTCGAGGCACATTTTCAATATGCACTGCGTCGAATTCCTGGATGAGCTTTGACACGAGCTCATGGTATTTTGCCAAAGTTGGATCTTTTGCACTGTAGTCCCCTACCATCTATCGGACCACCAGCTGAGAATCACTATGGGCTTTCAGGTTTCTCACACCAATCTTTCTAGCAAGGTGCAACCCTACTATGAGAGCCTCGTACTCTGCTGCGTTGTTGGTGACACTAAACCCAAATTTGATGGCTTTCATTACTTCCATGCCTTCGNTCGTCCGAAATGGCTTCGCACTTTTTCCATTTCGTGAGGGTCTTCGGGAAGCTCCGAGGTTGTAAGGTAGCTCTTTATAGGATTTTCCCATCCTTCCGCCGAGGTTGTTGTGCTCATTACCACAATGCTGGGGTGACTCAATATTTCGGTGAAGTTTTTTGACTTGGCTAGACTATCTGCCTCGGTGTTGCTTTGTCGAGGCACATTTTCAATATGCACTGCGTCGAATTCCTGGATGAGCTTTGACACGAGCTCATGGTATTTTGCCAAAGTTGGATCTTTTGCACTGTAGTCCCCTACCATCTATCGGACCACCAGCTGAGAATCACTATGGGCTTTCAGGTTTCTCACACCAATCTTTCTAGCAAGGTGCAACCCTACTATGAGAGCCTCGTACTCTGCTGCGTTGTTGGTGACACTAAACCCAAATTTGATGGCTTTCATTACTTCCATGCCTTCGAGGCCCCGAATGACTACCCCAGCTCCCTAGTGTTCAGAGCCGGAGGCCCCATCTACGAACAGAGTCCATTCTGGCTCACTTTTGCCAAGGTCAAACTGATCATTCTGGGCGAAAGGTACTTTGGCAATGAAGTCTGCCAGGGCTTGGGCTTTTATTGCTTTCCTTGGTTCGTAAGTGATATCATACTCACCGAGCTCTATGCACCACTTGGAAATCCTTCCCGAATGGTCTACCCTCTTCATGACATCCCGAAGGGGTAGATTACTTCAGACAATGATCGGATGAGCCTGAAAATATGGATGTAGCCTCCTACTTGCTAGTACTAAGGCATAGATAGCTTTTTGTAGTAAGGGGTACCTGATTTCGGCTTCATACAGAGACTTGCTCACGTAATAAACTGGCCATTGCACCGCTCTTTCTTCATTTAGGAGAACCAAGCTCAGTGCTTTTTCAGCAACAACATGGTATAGCACAAGGGATTCTCCCTCTCGAGGTTGCCGAAGAGTGGGTAGTTGGGCCAGATAAACTTTGAGCTCTTCCCAGGCCTTTTGGCAGTCCTCGTTCGAAGGGTGATCATTGTTTTTAAAGTTGCCACTATTTTTTGCTGCCTTAGTGAGTACCTTAGAGAATGCTCGGCAGTGATCTCCATACCTGGAGATGAACTTGCTAAGGGAGGTTATTTTGCCCGTAAGCCTTTGCACATCTTTTGGTGTGACAGGAGTTCAGAATTTAAGTAGAGCTTTGACTTTTTCTGGGTTGGCATCGATACCCCTTTCCGATTCCATAAATTCGAGGAACTTGCCGGAGCTTACGCCGAAGACACACTTCTTAGGATTGAGACGAATTCCGAATGCTCTAAGTTGGTGGAAAGTTTCCTCCAAGTCAGGAATGTGGCTGCCAGGCAACCTGCTTTTGACTATCATCTCATCCACGTAGACTTCCAAGTTTCTCCCTATTTGACTGCTGAATACCATCTTCATCAGCCTCTGGTAGGTAGCTCCTGCATTTTTTAGCCCGAAGGGCATTCTTACGTAACAATACATACCGATTTCTGTGATGAAGGCAGTTTTTTCCTCATCCTTGGGCTTCATCCTGACTTGATGGTACCCACTAAAAGCATCTAGGAAGCTCAGGAGTCTATATTCAGCGGTCGAGTCCACCAGTTGATCTATCGGCGGGAGAGGATATGAATCTTTACGACAAGCATCATTTACATTTCGGAAGTCTATGCACATTCGGAGCTTGTTGCTCCCTTCTTTCATGGCGATGACTACATTGCTTAGCCATTCGGGGTATTTCACTTCCTTGATTACACCCGCTTCTAACAGGTGTTGGACTTTGGTTTTGATGAAGTTGTTTTTGTGCGTCGAGAGCCTTCGCTTCTTTTGGCGGAGCTGCTTTGCCTCTGGGTTTACTTTGAGGCTATGCTGTATTATGCTAGGCTCTACCCCAGGCATGTCTTTCGGCTAGTAGGCGAACAGATCTTTATTCATTAGTAGGAAAGATACAGGTTTTTCCTTGTCTCCTTTGGCCAATTTTTTCCCTACTCGGGTGTTTCGGCCTAGGACAAGCTCTATCTCTTTCGTTTCTACTTTCTCGGGGTTCCTCTGTTCTTTATTCTTCTGATTCTTATGCGGGCAGCGCCTTCGTTTTTATAGTCTGCGCACAATTCGCCGCTGGGGCTTTTCTCGCCTTTACAAACACCTTTCGCACCTCCCCCTGGTCGATGAAGATCTCAGCATCTCCATCCATGGTGGCGAAGGTGACAGTTAGGTATTTCACATCCGGGCGAATGTGGAGGTTTCCTTGCGTCTGCCTTCCAAGAATGGCGTTATATGATGAAAGGACATCGATGACGATGAACCTTGTCATTATGGAGACGAACAGCTCCTTTCTGTTGTTTGCTGAAGTTCCCTTTAGCATCAGGGGAAGATCTACCCATCCAAGGATGAGAAGTTTGGACGGCCCCACTCTGAAAGTAGAGGAAGTGACGGATTTAAGGTCGCTTCTCGATATCCCCAAGCTTGGTAATAGGTGGAAGAATAGGATGTCTACGTTTGAGCCATTGTCAAGTAGTACTCTGTTGACGTCCCAGCTTCCTATCCTTGCCATAATAAGCAACGGATCGTCATGGGGAAAAATGACGGTGGATCCATCCTTTCTGGTGAGCTTCTTTGATGGATTCCCGTACTCCATTACTGAAATCTATCTGGCTTTTCTTTTTCTTTCCACCGACGGCAGGCCTGTGGTGATCATTTGTATTACACCTGCCGAGGGCGGGGGACACATTTTTGGACTTCGGTTTCAACACCTGTCGGAGTCATACTCTTCGTCCTCTACCTTTCCTTCTTTTTCCCTCCTTCCCTTCAGGGAGGGTATACGCAGGTAACGCTGAAGTTGTCCTTGCTTTATCAGTGTCTCTATGTACTTCCTCAGTTGGAAGCAATCTTCGGTATCATGCCCGTGGTCTCGATGGAATTGACAGAATTTTTTCATATTCTTCTTGTTGTCTGAGTTCATGGCCCTCAGACGTTGGATCTGAGTCCCTTGCCTTTCCATTGCCATCAGGATGTTCGTCCTTGCGGTGTTCAGGGGAGTGAAGGCAATTGGCTTCCTTCCCTTAAACTTCCGAGGACGCCCACTTGTTTCAGTTGGGTAGAGAGTTTGTTGACTTGGTCCCTCGGTGCGGACATGATTAGACCTCGGGCCTCCCATTCTCAGTTCTTCGGCGGTCATGTGCTAGTCCACCCTTCGGTAGAATTCACTGAGCTTGTCGGGGGGATCTTTGGAGAACTCGTAGAACAGCTGGGAGTCTATCCGAAGTCCTCGTGTCGTGGCCAAGATACGTATCTCCGGCCTGAAATCTGGGACACTCAAGGATTCCCTGTTGAACCTTTCAACATAGTTGCGTATGGTTTCACCAACTTTCTGTGCTAAATCAAACAATTGGACTGGCATTTTCACCGTCGGGCAGCTCCCAATGAACTGCTGCATGAAGGCAGCAGACAGTTCTTGGCACTCCATGATGCCTGCAGGAGCCGGTGGGTTATACCATGCCGTGGTCGGCCCAGCGAGGGTGACCTCAAAGCATTTGCACAAGGTAGCATCATCAGCTCCATGCAGTACCATACTGCGCTTATACTTGGTCAGATGAGCCTGGGGGTCGGTTCGGCCATCGTAGGTTTCCAGCCGAGGTACCCGGAAATCGCTTGGCATAGGTGCCTCAACCACTGTTCAGGTGAATGGTGAGTCGTCTCCACCAAATGTTTCTAACAATCTAGCCCAGACGGGCTTCCGAGCTACTTGTCTCTCCACTCTTTCTATCCTCTTAAGAATTTTCTCGATGAGGAGTGAGGCGCTGGGTTCTTCTTTCTGGTGTCTGTAGGCTTCTGGGAATGGAGACTGACATCTTCTCTTTGGGGATTGACTTCGGCACTGGGGAGATGATGACCTTGCCTCAGGGGTGGAACTCTTTCAACGGGGAGCCTCAGGTTGCTTTGGCCCCATTTCTCCCACAGGCCGCGCCTTGAGGGGTTTGTTTTCCGTTGAGGACTCAGCATGTTGATCCCCGCTTCCTGAGCTCTGATGAGTGGATCGGGGGCTCTTCTCATGCCGAGGCGCTGGTGATGAGGGCCTTCATCCTGGGGTTGGTTGCGGCCATCTTTAGTCTAACTGCTGCATCATTTCAGCCACAACAGAGTGCAGAAATTCACGCAGGAAGGGCATAGTAATAGTCAGTGGACGCTCGTCCTCAGACGAGGAAGTCCCTGCCGCAGTTTGTTCGGTTGCCAGTTGAGCTTCTGGCGCGGACGGGGACCTTGGGAGTTCCTTATCCTTAGAACGCTGAGTTTCAATGACGGTGACCTAAGGATGGTTTCCCACAGACAGCGCCAGATTATGCCCTTTAGCATCTCCTTCGTGTGTCATGGTGAAGGCGGTAGGGGCTTATGGAAATGGGGAAAGGTTCGGGATGAACGTACTCTGAGAAGATCACCTGAAAGTCACAGGAAGCAAGGGTTAGGAGGTCCCCGGAGTGTTTTTCCTGGGAGCAGCCTCCGACGCCCAAGTGAGTATTTTGGAGGTAATGAGATGATAAAGAGTAAAGAAGTATCTTATCTCCAAGAAAATGTTCCCCCCCTTCTGGAATAATTACCGAGTATTTGTAGAGGGGTGAATTGTAATAGTCCTTCTCAGATTGCCGGCCCAGATCGTGAAACGTGTTCAGTAGGATGCGTTCCACGTCTTTTGGGCAATAGAGGACCTCTAGTCGGTATGGGCTGCTAGGCTAGGGCTTTGGGTAACCCGAAAGTGGCATGCTAGAGTATCCCTGCAGGCAGCGTGTCAGGACGTGATTGGGGGCGGATTATCGAGGATATGTCAGAGCCTCCTTAAATGCTTATGTTGTACTCCCGAGGCCTCCTTTTTCATAGAGGAGACCTCTTCAAATAACTTGTCTTCTGAGGTCGCTTTTGGTATCGTAGGAGTATATTTCCTGAATGTGACCTTTCTCGGAGACACCCCCACTTCGGAGGATGGCTTACTCGTCCCCCCGAGGTTGGCATTGTCATTTCATGGAATGGAGAAACGCCGAGGCTGGATTTCGGGAGGCCAAACATCCTTCCCTCTGTGGTGGGTGACTTTTCTTCCAAGGTTAGTGCTTTGTCCGAACCCGCTCCTTCGGATGGTGATCGGCACCTTGGCTATCAGTAGACTTCCATGTTTCTCCAGATTTAGGAGTTGAAGACCCTATTCATCACCTCTGGTACGTGGCCCCTGCATTTTTAAGACCGAAGGGCATTTTGATATAGCAGTATGTACCAGCTTTGGTTATGAAGGCGGTTTTTTCCTCGTCTTCAGGGTCCATCCTGATTGGATGATACCACTGAAGGCATCGAGGAAGGTAAGGAGGCCATACTCGGCGGTTGAGTCCACCAACTGGTCTATTGGCGGCAGAGGATACAAATCCTTAGGGCAAGCATCGTTCGCGTTTCGGAAGTCGATGCACATTTGGAGTTTGTCACTCCCTTCTTTCATGGCGATAACTATGTTACTAAGCTTTCGGGGTACTTGACCTCCCTTATTACGCCTGCTTCCATTAAGTGTTGGACTTCGGTTTTGTTGAAGTTGTTCTTATGTGCCGAGAGGCTTCGCTTTTTTTGTTGAACAGGCTTTGCCTCTGTGCACACCTTAAGACTCTGTTGGATTATGCGATGACCTACCCCAGGCATGTCCTTCGGTGAGTAGGCAAATAGATCTTTGTTCATTAACAGAAAAGATACAAGTTTTTCCTTGTCACCTTCGGCCAGTTTTTTCCCCACTCGGGTACTTCGGCCTAGGACAAGTTCCACAACTTCTATTTCTATTTTCTCGAGGTCTACTGTTTCTTCTCCCTTTGTCTCTTCTCCGAGCACGGCCTTTGCTTCCAAAGTCTGTGCGTGGATCTTTGCTAGGCCCTGTCTTGCTTTCACGAAGGCCTTCCTCACTTCCCCTTGGTCGATGAAGATCTCAGCACCTCCATCCTTCGTTGTGAAGGTGAAGGTCAAGTACTTCACATCTGGGTGGATGTGGAGATTCCCTTGTGTCTGCCTTCCGAGGATGGCATTGTATGACGAAGGGACATCTATGATATTGAACCTTGTCATTGTGGAAGCAAAGAGCTCACCCTTGTTTTATGGTGAAGTTCCTCTTAGCAAAATAGGTAGGTCGATCCATCCGAGGACAAGGAGTTCGGACGGACCTACCTTGAAGGTAGAGGATTTGACAGACTTGAGATCACCTTTTCAGATACCCAAATTCAGCAGCAGATGAAAGAATAAAGCATCGACATTAGAACCATTGTTGAAGACTACTCTTTTGACATCACAAGTCCCTATCCTTGCCATGATTAAGGAGTGGGTCGTCATGAGGGAATATCACGGTGGATCCATTTTTTCGAACAAGCTTGTTCGTCTGGTGACTGAACTCCATCATCGAGATTTCCCACATTTTTATTTTCCTTTCAGCCGAGGGTATCCTAGTGGTGATCATCTGGATTACTCCTGCCAAAGGTGGTGGATGCCTTTTGGGACTTCGATTTCGGTGTCTGTCAGAATCATAGTTGTCATCATCTCCTCTCCTTTCCTCTTCCCTCCTCCCTTCCGGGAAGGGCATCTGCAGGTAACGCCGAAGTTGGCCTTACTTTATTAGAGACTTGATGTACTTCCTTAGCTAGACGCAATCCTCAATTTCTTCATATTTTTCTTGTTTTCTGAAGTCATGGCCTTCAGACCCTGGATTGGGTTGCCTTGCCTTTCCATGGCCAGTAGTATGTTTGTTCTGGAGGTGTTTAGGGGAGTGAATGACATGGGTCTTTTCCCTTTCTGCTTCCGAGTTCTTCCCTTGCCCTCGGCTGAATACCGAGGTTGGTCACTTTGGCGTTAGGGATGATGGTGATCAGACTTCGGTCCTCCCATTCTCAGTTCTTCGGCTGTCAAATGCTGCTCGGCCCTTAGGTAGAATTCTCCCAAGATGTCCAGGGGATCCTTGGAGAATTCATAGAAAAGCTGTGAGTCCTTCCGAAGTCCCCTAATCTTGGCGAGGATGCATTTTTCGGGATGAAAGTCCGGCACACTCAAGGCTTCACGATTCAACCTTTCCACATAATCGTGAATGGTCTCCCCATTCCTTTGCACTAAGTCAAAGATCTGAATGGGCATCTTTGCCATCAGCCTACTACCGATTAACTGCTATGTGAACACCATGGACAGCTCTTGGAAACTCATTATAGTTCCAGGGGCGAGGGAGTTGTACCACGCGGTTGCCGGGCCGGAGAAGGTGACCTCAAAGCACTTGCAAAGGGTAGCATCATCGGCACCTTGTAGCACCATGCTATGCTTGTACTTGGTTAGGTGGGCTTGAGGGTCACTACACCCATCATAGGTTTCCAAGCGAGGCACCTGAAAATCGCTTGGCATTGGTGCTTCCACTACTGTCCGGACGAAGGGTGACTCTTCTCCGGTGAAGGTCTCAGATAACATTTACCAGACAGGCTTTCGGGCAATCTGTCTCTCTACCTTTTCCAACCTCTCTAGGATATTTTCCATGAGGATGGTTACGCTGGGCTCTTCTCGCAGCCTGGAGGCCTCCGGCAATGGAGAACGACGCCTCCTTTTCGGGGAGAAACTTCAGCGACAGGGGGAATGTGATCTCTCTTTCGATCAAGAACTTCACTGGCGGGAAGTCCTAGCCCCTTTGGACCCTATTTCTCCAGTACGTTAGCCTCTGGAGGGTACGTCCTCCATTGAGGACTCGTCACAGAAGTCCCGACTCCCTGAACTTCGGTGAGTGGACTTCCGGCTTTTCTCCTGGCGAGGAGTTGGTGAAGAGGCCCTTCAGTCTGAAGATGGTTGTGATCACCTTTGCTCCAACTGTTGCATCATTTCAGCCACAACAGAGCACTGAAAATCATGCAGGAAGCTCATCGTGATCATTAGAGGACATTCGTCCTTAGGCAAAGAAGTCCATATGGCGGGTTGTTCGGTTGCCGATTGATTCTTCGGAGCGGATGGGGACTTTGGGAGCCCTTATCCTTAGAATACTGAGTCTCAATGATGGCTACCTGAGGGTGGATTCCCACGACGGTGCCAAATGATTCCCCTTGGCATCTTCATTGTACGACATGATAGGCCTGAGAGGGACTTCTAGTAGGGAGATGCTAGTAGAAGAGACTTCCATCGTAAGATTTCCTGAAACGCTCAAAATAACAGGAGTTAGGAGGTCCCCGGAGTGTGTTTCCATGGGAGGAGCCTCCGATGCCCAAGTTAGTATTTGGCAACCAAAGAGTAGTGAATGGAGAGTAAAGAGTAGAGTTTTCTGAAGAGTTCAGTCTTGTCTTACCAAGGTCATTTCTTGAGAATTTATAGGAGGGCGTTGGGAGAAGTTCATTTTGACACAGCCCACTTAGATCATGAAATGTGTTTGGTCGGACACGGTTCGTACCTTCGGGGATGGGGACCTCCAGCGGGCCGTAGGCCGTTATGGCCAGAAGTCAAGGTTATCGGAGGTCTATGTGTTAGGGGCATGTGCGAGGTCTCTGTGTCAAAGGCTCCTCAACCATTTTTGTCATGTCAACAAGACCCCTTCGGTGAAAGAGACCTCTTTAAGATATTAGGGCTTCTTGCCGAGGTTGCTCCAATTATTCAGAAGGCCCATCGGCATAGGGGATCTCCTTCAGAGGATGTTTTCCCCTGTAGAGGATGGTGAGCCTACTTCTCCCGAAGTTGGTCAGGTCATCTTACCGAGGGTGGTAGTGTACCATGTTCCCGAGGTTAGTCCTGTTATTCCCTAAGGGTGATGGTCGATTACTGAGGTCAGGTGGTCAAGGACTGCGTACAATCTTTTCCCGTGGTTGGTGCTCACATTCTTCGAGGGTTGTGCTTCGTCAGAGCTTGGGGGTTTGAAGGCTAATAGCCATTTGGCTATCAAAAGGCATGATCAACACCTCCTTAAAAGTGTTTCAAGTTGGTAACTTGGCCCCCAAGAAAAGTCTTAAGGATTACTTGTTTGTCAAGCAACCTATGGACTTTTCTGTAAGGTTTTGAAAATTTGGGTACTCAATTGTAAAACTCTCAAGAAATAGACTTGGAGAGTTATGGGAAGGATATGAATGTTATGAAAGTGCTATTGGAGGACCAAATTGCTCATGAAAGAAAGGTTTTGACAAAGGAAACACTAAAGGCAATAAGGACCTAAATGTCCTAGCGTAAAGCTTAAGGTGTTCAAGCTTTTGACTTAAGTCTAAGGGTACAATTGTGGGGTTATACCGCCATGGGGGAGGCAACCAAGACTTGATAATTAGTCAAAAATGTTGGGCACATGTGTAACAATGATTTTAAGACAAAGAAACCGTAATTAGTGAGAAGGAAAATGACATAAAGCAAGTTTAAGCTTGTTAAGTGTGTTTTGTGCCCTTAAGCTCATTTAAGGCCATTTAAGTGGCCAAAGCACTTTTCCCTCTATCATTGTCATCCTCCCCTAGCTCAAGAACACAGCCACACTTCCTCCATAGCTGCCAAACCTTGAAACTTGCAATTGATTGAAATTTAAGGTAAAAGGAAGCAATTGGAGGCAAACTGGAGCTATTGCTTGGATACTTCAAGGATCAAGTTTGATTTTTGGCCTACCCATTTTGGTAAGGGTTCTCTTGCTCTCATGGACTATTTTCTACAATTTTCAAACATCCATGGAGCTAGGGCTAAGCTTGGAAGAGAGCCATGAGCTTGATGAACCAAGCTTAGTAAGGGGAGTGCACTAATTGAAGGTTTTGTGACCTACTGTCAAGTGCACAATGATGGCAGTGAAATGAGGGTTTCTAGAGCCCAAAGTTAGTACAAACTACTATTAAAATCCTCCTAAGATGAAGCATTAGCTTGAGGAGGGCTGCTATAGTGATTTATTTATGTTTATTGCATGTTTTATGGACTAACCTATGGTTATTGTTGCTGCCACATTTCATGTGTTTGTTGGTTGTGAATGGCTGCGGCATTTGGTTGTTATATCTTGTATATATGCATTGTGGTTTTTGTGTTTTAATGTCTTTGGATGTAGGTTTTAATGAGGGTCACATTGCTTACTGAATCCAAGGGTTACCCTTACTAAGTTTCTCAATGAAACTTACTCCCCTCAATTCTGTCATTTCAAGTCCAGCAGAAAGATCACATTCAAACTAACCTTTGTGGCTTGAATTTTGATCTGAAATTTTAGGTACATGAACGTCCATCTATCTAGTTATGATCTGGAAATTTTGGTGATTTTAGGAGCACGTTTGGTATTTTTGGTGATGGTACTTACTGTGTTGTGCAGCAACTGTCCAGCATCCTGTTTTTGGAGTACATTGCATTTCAGGCACTCCTATAACCTAGGGTGTGTATTTAGCTGAGTTAAGACCATTATGTAGTGCATGTTTGCATGTACATGTAGTGTATGTAAGATGAGACAAGTATGTGAACATTTGAGTAATGTTTATTGTGGTTTTATGGACTAACCTATGATTATTGTTGCTGACATTTCATTTGTTTGTTGGTTGTGAATGGCTGCTGCATTTGGTTGTTATATCTTGTATATATGCATTGTGGTTTTTGTGTTTTAGTGTCTTTGTATTCATGTTTTAATGAGGGTCACATTGCCTACTGAATCCAAGTGTTACACTTACTAAGTTTCTCAATGAAACTTACTCCCCTCAATTCTGTCATTTCATGTCCAGCAGACTGATCACATTCAAACTGACCTTTTTGGTTTGAGTTTTGATCTGAAATTTCAGGTACATGAACTTTGATTTATCTAGTTATGATCTGGAAAGTTTGGTGATTTTAGGAGTAGATTTGGTATTTTTTCTGATGGTACTTACTGTGTTGTGCAGCAGCTGTCCAGCATCCTGTTTCTAGAGTCCATTGCATTTCAGGCACTCCTGTAACCTAGGGTGTGTATTTAGCTGAGTTAATACCATTATGTAGTGCATGTATGCATGTACATGTAGTGTATGTAAGATGAGACAAGTATGTGAACATTTGAGTAATGTTTTGGCTTTGTAAGTGTGAATGATAGGCTGCTTACTTGTAAATTCTGTTTGGGCCACCTAAAGTTACTAGATGTAAGAGCATGTAATTCCTATCTTTAATGGACATATATGGGATAGCTTTGGAGGGTTTTCCCTTTGTGAATGAAGTGTTTGCATGGTTTGGAAAAATTGTATGGGCAAAATGGTCCAAAAGTTGCCAAAATTTTGACCCTGTACCTAAAGTTTTATATCTCCCTGTGTAGAATGAATCTTGGTATAAAGGTTCACCACACCTAGAGGACATCTAGAGGGTAAACTGGGATTTTGATTTTCTGAATTTGGAGCCCTGTAGCCAAGGAGATGATGTTGTAAAGTTGGCTATGTTACTATTTATTTGGTCAGAATTTTGTAACCAAATTCAAAAATCCATTACTTGGTCCATAAGTGGGCTATTGATGTAAAAAAAAAATTCTTGGTTTTCTCTAAGTCTCTACCTGATAATGGAGCAAAGAAAATAGGGGGTTACATGGCCAGAATGATATAGTTTATTAGTTGAAGTTACAGGTACAGTGGCTGGTCAATAGAACCTAACAAGATTGCTGAATGTGTGGTAGCCAAGATTAAGACTTGTGCTAGTGTTTTCCTTCTTTGCTGCCATGGTGTGCATGAAATGTGAATATGTTTATGATGGTTGGACCAATATGCATGTGTTTACATAGTGCCCAAGAGGGCCACTTGGGTATGCACACTAAGGGTAGTGTTCTGATGGCCTACAGAACATTACCAATCCTGGGAGTCTAAATGCACAATTTTTGCACCATAATTGGACTGCCCCAGAGTGGGTAACAAATTGTACCGACAAGGGTACACAAGTCCGTTACAGAGGTGTGTCAACGAAGAAGATGTTGAAGCTGTCCTGAAAGAAGTCCATGATGGGGCTTGCGTTTCTCACATAGGAACTGACCCCCTGGCCGGAGTACTATTTCATCAAGGATATTTCTGGCCCACCTAGAGGAAGTGATGCAAACCCCAATGGTATAGAGAGCCTGAAATGAACCCAAGATGTTTTTCAAGCTCCACAAGATATCAAAGAGATTGGATTTTAAGACCCCCACCCCTAATCAACCTGTGACTAGAAACAAGAAGTATAAGAACACCAAGAACACAACAACACTTGTGCACCAAGGTAGTCCACAAAGAACCAAAGCGAAATTCTCTCCAAAGTAGCAATATTATTTCATGTCAAGGCTATGTTTTACAACCAAAATATTGTTAGTGTTGTGCCCAAAAAGCCAATCATGAGATGATTGTATTTTTTCACATTGAGTCATGATATTTTATTAAGGCATTA
>KK903276.1:27066-40584 GCA_000696445.1 Aquilaria agallochum
GCCGTCGTGAAACGATTGCCGGAAAACCACTCTGTCAAAAAGCACCGCCGTAAGAGGGCAGGAAAAACGCTGTGGCAGTTGAGAGACAGAAGAGAGCAAAAGCAAAAGCAAAATGGGGTTATGAAGGATTGAGGGTATATATAGACCGAGGAAGGGTAGGCGAATCGACGTCATAAGTGCTGTGCGAAGGCGAATTGTCGCCATAATTGCCCATTCTGCATAAAAAGACACGCCCGCTGTAACCGGTGTAACCCCCTCCAATGACGGCGTGCCACGTGTCAGCAACCACGCCAAATAAGGAACACGCTTTCTGACGAATAGCGCGCCGCCCTAGACTGACACGCCTGCTCACAAGACAAGACATTTCAGTGACCTACAAAGATTACAGAAAATAGGTTACCTCGGAGACACCAAGCGACAGTCTGTGCTACGTCTACAGACAGAAGGTGTATCTTCGGCGCAAGTACCATGCATAAAGCCCCGAAGGGTACCCTCCGAAAGTTGACAAAAGCCAAAGTCCCTACTTCGGCTTCTAGGGGGGGCATGTGATAGCCGAAGGAGTATTGCCTCTCCTAAAACGTACCTCCTATCAAAAGCATGCTCGGGAAGCTTGGCACCATCCGAGGGAGGCACTAGTACTGACCTCGGACTAGGTGAATTCCAGTGCCTCGAACTCGGGATTTAGCCGAGTACCCCAGAGAGCTCCAAAGGTGCAGACAGCCCCCTCGGGGGATTGAACGGATCGCCTTCAGGATAGAAGAACCAGCTACCACAAGCAAGAGAGGATTTCCCGAGGGCGGAACCTGCGAGCTAGGCAGCGGCCCGAACTGCGAACATCACTCCCGAAGAATGGTGTTCGCCCCAGAGAGTGACCTCGTCCAAAGGACATCGGGAGTACGGCAGGAGCATTTAAGGAGCCTCTGACACATCGCCCATAGACACACCATGTCACCTCAAACGGCGCTCTGACACGCCGACGCCGCCCAGGCCTTGTCACAACCTGCCTCGGACTAAGGCTCGAGGGAGCCTACAAACAGCTACTTGTCCCCTTTGTCCAAAGGTACACAGCAGATCTGACCGAACACGTGTCACGATCTGAACGGGCCAGACACTTCTATAAATACCAAAGAGCAGCCCCTTGCAAAGGGTTGGTTGGTCAGTTGAGAGGACACGAACAGGCAAGGCCACTAAGCCCTTGAGTGCTCTCTTTCCTTCACCTCTCAGAAAACTAACTTGGGCGTCAGAGGCTCCTCCCTGGAAAAACATCCCGGGGACCTCTTAACCTTTTTTTTTTTGGGCTTTACAGGTACCACTCCCTGGGAAACCTCCACTCCGGGCGTTCTCCTCCTCAGGAAGTCTCCCCAGAAACCACCATGTCCTCCAGCGAAGATGTCTCCGGACATCAAGCGCAGATACGATTTCCCGAAATCCCTTAAGCGATCACGTTCGGGAAAAATGGGAAACGAAAAATCTCACGAAGGTGCTCGCCGAAATAAGCGTAGATATGATTTTCCGAAGTCCCTTGAGCGATCATGTTCGGGACAAAGGGGAAAACGAAACATCTCGCAAAAAGACTTAGCCAAAAAATCTTCATTAAGGTGAATCGGCTTACAGAGAAGAAGAAGTACAAAAAGAAGAAGAAAAAGGCAAGGAGTCCTAGAACAAACTAAGGAATCTCGGTGTCCCGAGAGCCACCAGCCCCTGCGTCCTTGTCCACCACCTTTGGCGCCGGGATAAAAGAAGGCAAGTTCAAGTGCTCAATCTTGGATCAGGACCACCGAGGCGCCTCGGGAATGTTTAGAGCCTCCAAGAAAGAGAGGTCCAGATCTGGGAACCTCTGAAGAACTTGGTGCCGAGCAAGGCAAAACCCGTCCTGGAAGGCGACCTTGGCCATCTGGTCGGACTTGTCCTTTTCGACCTTAAGTTCCTCAAGATCATTTTGCAGATCCGCGACCTCCTTCTTCAGTGCCTTCATCTTCTTCTTCCTCGGCTCCTTCTTTAAAGAATCGACCTCGGCCTGGAGCTCGGCCTTCTCAGCAAGCGCCTTCGCCAGGAGAGCCTCAGATTCCGACTTCTCCCTTAGATGCGCCTCGTTTGCCAAAATCAGCTCCGCCACCTGGGAGCCGAGGTCAAAAATCTTCTGGGAGGAGTCCTTCAAAAGTTCTTCTTTTTCCTTCTGGAACTCCCCCCGAAGGGCAGCAACCTCCTTCTCTGCAACATCAGCCAGCTGCAGGTTCTTAGTGGCCAATTCCGAGCACATGGCCTCAGTTTTTTCAATAACCTATAAGGCCGAGGCTCGGAACGCCATATGTTTGGCTACCCGAACCCTGAGGTAGCCGGCATACCCCAGCACCTGTAAAGGGATAAAGGCGAGGTCAGTAAGACAAAGAGAAAGCCAAACATTTAGAAAAAAAATGAAAGGAAAAAAGATAGGCGTGAAGCATACCTGGGCAGCGTGCTCGGAAACCTTCGTGGCGAGGGAGTCATCACCCGGATGAGCTTCCGCAATGGCCCTAAAGGAGGCCTCAGTAAGCATCCCCTTCGAGATTTCTTTAGCCATTTGCTGGCAGTCTCCGGAGTACAAATTCATGTCCTCCGTAAACGACCAGAAAGGCTCCTTCGGGATCTTCCCTTGTGGGACTTTAGCATCACGGAGGGCTCGCTTCCGGGCCTGTTCGGCCACCCAATTCAGAGTAAGTGACTCTCCTGCACGACAAAAACAAGAAGCCGGTCAAGACAAGTACATCCCAAAATTCAAAAAGTGAAGACATCACACTTTGCCTGAGAAAGCGAACCTGGCACCACCTCGACGATGTCATCGCCAGAGTCCGGGGCCTCCTCGGTGGAGATCCCCTTGCCTTTGCATTTACGCCGCTCCTCAGCAGAAGGAACCTCTACCACGGCATCCAGAAGGGCCTGCGACGAGGTAGGGCTCCGAGGAGGGATGTCGGTCGAGGGGACGTCGGCAGCGACCTCGGGCGGCGGAATGGCAGCAACCTCGGTCTCCTCGCTTGCCTCCTCAAGAATTTCCGAACGAGAAGGGGGAATAGTCTTCTTCGCCCGTTTGGCCGAAGGCCCAGCCCCAGTCGCTTTCCACCTTCGGGAAGCAGCCTTCTTTGTCTGCTCAGCCTTCTCAACTTGGCCAGTGAAAAGGGATTTGTAGAAGGCAGTAGTGCTGTCGCCCATCTCTGGAAAAGAAAGAAGATATCAGCGTGAGTCCGAGATGAAAACCATAACAAAGGGAGTCGGAGATAACTTACTCTCGAAGAAAGTTTCGTAAGTAATTTCTTCCCGAAGGAGTTGCACCAGCTAGGAATCCTTCCCAGCGATGGCAGGACCCAGCATCTCGAGGTCCGTTTCGTGCTCTTTCACTACTCCTAACTCCCGAAGAACTTCCTCGGTCATTAGCTTCCAATTGATAGGGAAGGGGTAGAGAGAGCGCGAAAAGACCTCGGGACCCCAGTCGGAGACAGTGCTGATACGTTTGTCGAAGTCCGTGAATATAGGAGCCAACTCCGGAGTTAGCATTATCCTCGGATCTACGACGTCCATCTCCAGCTTTCCCTGAGCCCACTTGGTCGGAACATGCGACCAAGCCTCCTCCACCTTCAGAAAGAAAAATTTTTGTTGCCACCCTCGCCAGCTGTCCTTGGTGGCAAAGGTGAACATATATTTTTTGCTCCTGGATCCCCGAGGTAGCATGAAATAAAAGCCACCCTTCGGGACCACGAAAAGCTTGTAGTACTGCATTAAAATAACAAAATGGGGTTCTATCCCGAAGACGCCACACATACAGATGAAGTTGATTTACAGCAATACCATGGAATTGGCAGAAGTCGCAAATCATCTTCGGAGGAGGGTACCGAAGTCCGGCCTTCAGTTGGGCTCGGAAAACGGTAACCTCATTATTACGGTTCGAAAAGCAAAATTGGTCAGAACGTGGCAACCTCGTAATAGCATACGAAGGAAGAAAGAACTTTTTCTTCCATTTTTCTAGTTTTTCGGGGGTGGTGCAGTAAGGGTGAGACAAAAGGGGTTGCCAGCTTTTGGGAACAGGCATGTTGGCTGAAAAACGAGTTCGGAAAAAGGAAAGAAAGCAACTTCCGGAAAAACTCTAAAAATCAGAGGATTCTAAAAATAAAAAACCCACCAAATGACTTACCAAAATCTAGGTTTGAAGTCGCCGTCGTGAAAGATCACCGGAAAAAACTCTGTCAAGACAGCACCGCCGCAGAAAACAGAGAAAAAAACAGTTGCAAGCAGGGAAAAGAGCAGAAGCAAAACCAAAAAAGGAACTTATGATGGAATGGGCTATATATAGGGCGAAGGTGGGTAGACGAACCGACGTCATAAGTACCCCTCAAAGGCGAACAGTCGCCATAACTGCTCTCTGCGCCCGAAAAGACAGGCCCTCTGTATCCGACGCGACTCTCCTCCAATAACAGTGTGCCACGTGTCAGCCGCCGCGCCAAAATAAGGGACACGTCTTCTGACACCCCTAAAAAACCGGGACGCGCCACTCCAGACTGACACGCCTGGTCATGAGACGCGACGTTGCCCAAACCTGCGAAAGGAGAAATGAAAGAAGTAGGTTGCCTCGAAGACACCAAAAGACAGGCTATGGCCGAACAGCCCATATCTTCGGGCAAAAGGTGTATCTTCGGCACAGGTTTTACTCCCTAAAAGCTCCCAAAGAGCATCCTCGGAAAGACTACAAACCGAAGTCTCCACTTCGGCTTTCCAAAGGGGGGCATGTGATAGCCGAAGGGCTATCGCCTCTATCTGACCCGAACTCGGAGCGTCAGGAAACTCGAGGATACTGTTAGCCCCCCAAGGTACTAAACAGATCGCCTTCGGAGATGGAGAATCAGCTATTGCAAGCCGAAGAGGATCTCCCAGAAGGCGGAACCCTGAATCAGGGAACTCCCCGAACTACGGGCATATTTCCCGAAGAGGCATCGTCCGCGCCAGAGGACGACCTTGTCCAGGGACTTCGGGAGTACGGCATGAGCATTTAAGGAGCCTCTGACATGTCACCCACAGACGTTACAGGCTGCCCCAAATGGCGGTCTGACACACCGACGCCATCTAGGTCCCGTCACGACCTCTCTCGATTTAAGGCTCAAGAAACCTGCCACCGGCTACTTGTCCCCTACACCCAGAAATTCAGGAAAGATCTGACCAAACATGTGTCATGATCTGAACGGGCTGGATACTCCTATAAATACCAGGAAATAAGCTTGGGCAAGGGATGGATCCTTGAGCTGACTCCTCTCCTTGAAAAAACACAAACAGGCAAGACCTTTCTACTTTTCGGTGCTCCTCCCTTACTTTCTTTCAGGACACTGACTTGGGCGTCGGAGGCTCCTCCCCGGAAACACACCCCGGGGACCTTCTGACCCCTTCTTCTGAGCTTTTCAGGCACGCTCCCCTGGGTAGTTCGGGACTCTAGGCGGTCTCCCTCTCAAGAAGTCCCTCCACAAGTCTCAATGTCACTCCACGAAGATGTTGACCGGCATCAATAGGTATATTAGGCAAGTTTCACCACCAAATCTTCTCAGTTAAATATGAAGAAGCTACATTACTAGATCGTAGTACTTGGCTGCTTAAAAGTATCCTTTATGGCACTCTGGTTGCAATTCCCTCACACTTGAATAAAGCTATTACATCTTCTTTTTGCTTATGACTAGTAGAGTGGATCCTTCTAGAATAAAGCAATTCAGTATTTGGCAATATCTCGATTCTCCTTTTAGGATTGAGTGTTGCAAGGTGATATTTGTCTTGTTAAATGAAGCAGTTGAAAGGCCAGTTGATACTTGTAAAGTGATATGGCAGCAGAACCAACAACCTCCACAGGCATTTTTAGAAGAGACTATTGCAACTCTGCAATTGCTTCATCAGGGTGCCAAGTGTTCTGAAGCAACTTAGCTTTTTCCCTTGAACATTCAGGCCCCCAGGCACCTAGGCTTCTAAAACTACTCAGTTCACTATTTCATAATGGCCAGCCAAAGGCCAGAACTTAGCATATTGAAGCCAACAGTTCCCAATTAGCAGCAAGACCACTAGCACCATATGCCAGCCCTTATAAAGCTAACAATGGCTCCTTTCCCAAATTAATGGGTGTATAAATCTGAGTCTAACTTCTCTAAGTTTAACTTTGCAGTACTCCAAAACTTGTGAATCTTTGATCATCTGGGTGATATAATTTCTTTAAGAAAGAGTCGTGAATAAGAAGAGTATGGAGGCCCTCTAACTCAAGAAGAAACTGAATTTTAACAACCAATGGATATGCCCGCATGTGGGGGTCCATGCCTGCAGCAGCCAAGGGAGCAACCAGTGATCCTTGGACACTAATTTTTCCAGAAACCAAAAGGTGATCCTTCTTCATCATTGCTTGCAATATTTCTGCTACACCCATGTCAAAAGAAGCATTACTTTTAGAACTATTACTCAGTAATCCTTCTTTATCAGCATAACTGAAGTATTCATCTGTCAAGCTGCTGCATTCTAGCAGTTATGACCTAAGTATAGGTTATCGCAAGTAATAAAATCTCGGGAGTCCGAGTGTCAAACCACAGAGAAGTGAATTAAGAAATACAAGTTGAATTTTTAATAAAGAAAGTTTTGGTGGAATGTGTGAACAAGTGTGAATTAAAATTGAAATTCAAAGAAATAGCTAAGGTTAGGGGATCCACTTTTAATATATCGGTTATGATTAATTTTAGCTTATCATACCACTCAATTAAGATCCACACATAAAGGAGTTCCCAATCGGGGAATTTAATTAGTATTAACGTTCATTGATCTTAAAACATCAGCACTTGCTAATGGATTCAAGTATCCATCATGCCAACCTTTGTCTACAATAACTCAAGATTCCAATATAGCCAGTAGAGTCATGTTCTATAGAGGGAATCAAGCAGCTTTTGTGCCAATGATTGACTATGATGAATCAATACTCCCACTTAATAAGGAGGGAAGTTAAATAGATTAGGGAAGAGAATACCTTTAATGTTGTGATCCATTCAAATCAATCATAACCTTTATACAAAAAACTTCACCCTTTCACCTTACCAAAAGAAAGATTAGTTGGATATAATAAAAGTAAACAGTATGTAGAAAGATGAAATGAACATAGATTAAAAGATCAAAGGAAGAACAAGAACGAGAACGAGAAAATACTTGGGCAGAGTTTCGGTATTGAAAACTAGAACAAAACTAAAGAAGAAAAGCTAAAGATGATACAAGAACATAAAGGAGGCCTAAGAAATGGCATGAAATGTCCTCCCCCCAAGCTGTCTATTTATAGAGTTTTTGGGTTAGTGAAATAGTAAATGGTAGGTTAGAATAGTCAAGGTAGTTGAATACAAATCAACAATTGCAAGCTGCAACTTCTTCTAATTTTTTGATCACTGTACACACTAAATCAGCTCTTCCTTAACACACAGAACTTGTAGATCTCTTTTTTAGCTTCGAATTGACAGCTTACTTATTCAAATCGGACATCTGTAGCTCAAGGTATGATTTTTCTACTAAAACTGCTCTTTAGCATACGAAAATAACGAATTTTCTTATCTATAATCAGATTTTGACAGTGAAAATAATCAAATTAGTTTGCGGAATGAAACAGAGCTGAAGATCTATGTGTTGACTTTCAGATAAATTTAGAATCACTCAGTTCCGATGTTTGCAGCTCCAAATATGATTTTTCTCGTAAAGGGTTGTCAAGTGATGATTTTACCTACATAAAAAATAATTATTTAATATATATTTTAATATTAATGAACAGTAAACTACGTATGTACAGTAAATACATGTATGAACAGTAAAATATGTGTATGAATAGTGAGTCAGTGAATACTGAAAGGTGAATAGTAAAAATGTGTGTAAATAGTAAAAACCCGTGAATAGTAACCTGGTGGAAAAATTCTAAAAATATAGAAATTAATCATACTCAAAGTGAATTCTAAAAAACTTTTAATAGGAATACACTTATGAGTATTCATTACACCCCCAACCAGGTTCTTACTAGTCCCTAACAGGTGTAACATAAACAAGTGAACAAAATACATAATCTAACAACTTATGACAACTCATGCTATAAATATATAACACTTGTAAACTTGACTTATAAGTAATTAATGAAAGAAGAAAAAGTTAAGTCCTTGTTACCAGAGGTAGAAGATCACTTCCTAAGTATTTGCACTTATTTTAATGTGGTTTGTGAATAGTTTATTTTGTGTTTCTTAATCCGGAGCTTGCAAGGGGATCCAACTTCACTCTCACTAGATTCTCAAAAGGAACTACATATAAATTTAAGTCCAATGGTTTTTATACAAGGTTGTAATGAGGCTAAGTCTGGTGAAAGCGGGAATCGGATGGAAGCTTTTTAATGGTGGAGTTTAAGAAAACTAGTAATACAATGAAGAATAAATATGGGCATTTAAAACACTGAATACCCAAATCAACCCTAGTCTCTAAGTCATCTCAAAAAACACAATTCCTTATCAACACATGAGTTTAGAAAATAAATATAGTTGAGTTTCAAACATATTGAATTTAACATTTTTTTTCTTTTTTCTTTTTTTTTTTTACTTCTATTTATTTTAAAATGGCTGGGCTCATTTGATTTGCACAAATATTAAGGCTGAAGCTATTTTTTTTTTAACTGTGTCCCATGATTATGCATTTATTTGTCAGAAAAAGATAAAAGAAGATTTCTTTCATCTTTGCTTTAGTAAGGATTCCACATGAGTATAAGCATATATAATTTTATTTGAAAAGGAAAAAGAACAATTTTTTTTTTGAAACAGCCATAAAAGAAAAAAAGGCTAAGTATTATGAAACGAAGATTTTTTTTTAATATATATATATATATATATATAACTTTATTTTGCAATGGCTTTTTCTTATGATCTCGCTTTTACCTTTTTCTACCATAAATCAAAATTTGTTTAGAACTTAACCATCCAATGATATACACTCAATTTTTATGATTTAAGCTCAACTCACCCCAATTTTTCCACTATGACAAATTAAGCACAAGGTAACCTGACATATTCTGAAGTACACCCCAAACTTATTCTTTATTTTACCAAAAACACACACATTCATTTTAATTCTCTAAGCCCATAATCATATAAGCATCACTAGTTCCAATGATAATGAAGGATCAAAATGAACTAGAAGTGTTTAAACATATAGGGTTCAAACAAAGAATAAGGCTATAAGACTCGAAGGGGCTCACTAAGGGATAATGTACAAGGTTAGCCTTTTGGTAAGTGGTTGGCCCTAAAATGCCATCTTCTTCCTTAAATTTACATACAAGAAGTGAGGTTGTATGGGTCCTTAAGGTCACCCATCCAAGTAAGGTCTAGCTCAAAACACAAAGTAAGTACTCTCAACAAAGAAATTCACACATCCTAATAAACACTAAGCGCTCAATAGTGCTTACCGGTTATTTATTTCCCTCAGGTAAAAAGCAACATACTTTAACTACTTTCAAAAGTTAACAACCATTTCGAATTTACAAAGTATATATCTAATGACGATATTTTCATGAGTTGTGATGCACTTCTGCATCTTTGTCTTGCAACATGGTGAATTCCGAGGGAGCTTCCGAGGAGGGAGAACGTCTGACAGAGAGGTTCCCCAGGTGGGAAAGTACCTGAAAGACTAAAAAAAAAAAGGGGTTAGGAGGTCCCCGGGATGATTTTCCGGGGAAGAGCCTCCGACGCCCAAGTTAGTGTCCTGATAGTGAGTGAAGTAGGGACACTTAAATGGATATGGGGTCTGGCTTGTATATGTTTTCTGTTGTGCGAGAGTGCCGATGGCCAGAGATCTTTCTTGCCAAGTCCTGTTTCCCAGTATTTATAGAAGTACCTGGCCCGTTCGGATCCTGACACATGTTCGGTTGGATTCTTTCTGTGCTTTTTGGGCGTAGGGAACAGGTAGCCGTTTGTAGGCTCCTAGTTTTGTGGCTGAGATGGGACTTGGATGATGCCAGGGTGTCAGGCCGCCGTTTCAGGCAGCGTGTGGGCGACCTGTCAGAGGCTCCTTAAATGCTCATTAAATGCTCATGCCGTACTCCCGAGGTCCTTTGGGCGAGGTCGCCCTCTAGTACGGACGCCCTCCTTCGGGAATCACGTTAATGGCTCGGGGAGTTCTCTAGCTCGGGAGTTCCGCCTTTGGGGAGAATCTCTCCTGCTTTCAGTAGCTGGTTCTTTTCTCCTAAAGGCGATATGCTCGGTTCCCCAAGGGAGTCAACGACACATTAAGATAGTCCTGGCGTTTCAGCCGAAGTACTTGCTTCGCCATGCTCGACTTTGCTTCTGCCGAGGTCGATGGCAATGCTTCTTTCCGAGCTACGTCAGGCGAAGTATATACTGGAAGAGGCGAGAGCCCTTCGGCTATCACAGGCCCCCCTCGAAAAAGCCGAAGTGGATACTTCGGTTTGTTTGCTTCCTGAGGGCTCCTCTTTGGGCCTTAAGTGCAGTACCTATTCCGAAGACGGACCTTTCGTCCGAAGACGTTAGGCTCTTCTACCATAGCCTGTCTGTTGGTGTCTTCGAAGTAATCTGCTTTCCAGCTTTTTAGGTCTGCGCCACGTCATGTGTTAGGAATAGGTGTGTCAGTCTTGAACGACGCGCCTAAGGATGAGGGGTATCGGGACACGCATCCCCCTCTTTTGGCGCGATGGTTGACACGTGGCAGCTTGTTATTGGTGGGGATTGTGTTGTAACGGCGGGCGCGCCTTTTTAGGTGCAGAAGAACAGTTATGGTGACGTTTCACCTTCGCAGAGCACTTATGACTCCGGTTCGCCTACCTCCCCTCGCCCTATATATATGCTCATTTTGTCACTTGTCTCTTTTGCTTTTGCTTTTGCTTTGGTTTTCCTTCTGCTCTTTTCTGCTTTTCGCGGCGGTTCTTTCACCTGAGCTTTTTTCCGGTCATCTTTCACGACGGCGTCTTCACACCCAGATTACGGCAAAAGATTTGGTGGGTTTTTTTTTCCAGAACTCTTTTTTCAAAGTTTGCCGAAGTTCGTTTTTGCCTTTTCCGAACTCGTTTTTCAGCCAAAAATGCCGATTCCTGAAAGTTGGCAGCCTCTTCTTTCTCACCCTTGTTGCACCACTCCTGCAAAATTAGCGAAGTGGAAGAAAAAAATTTTCCTTCCTTCGTACGCTCTTACGAGGTTGCCCCGTCCTGACCATTACAGTTTTTAAAACCATAGTAACGAGATCACCGTTTTCTGAGCTCAACTAAAGGCCAGACTTCGGTTCCCCCCTCCGAAGTTGATTTGCGACTTTTGCCAATTTCATGGCATTGCCGTAAATCAACTTCCTCTGAACTCGTACTGCTATTTCAACGCCTTCCTCTGTATGTGTGGAATTTTCAAAATAGAACCCCACTTCATCATTTTTATGCAGTACTACAAGCTCTACGTGGTCCCGAAGGGTGGCTTTTACTTCATGCTACCTCGGGGATCCGGGAGCAAAAAGTATATGTTCACCTTCGCCACTAAGGACAGCTGGTGAGGGTGGCAAAAAAAGTTTTTCTTTCTGAAGATGGAGGAGGCCTGGTCGCATGTTCCGACCAAATGGGCTCAGGGATGGTTGGAGGACGATGTCGTGGATCCGAGGATACTGTTGACTCCCGAGTTGGTTTCCGTATTCGCGGATTTCGACGGACGTATCCGCACCGTCGCCGACTGGGGTCCCGAGGTCCCTTCGCGCCCTCTTTACCCCTTCCCCATCAATTGGAAGTTGATGATCGAGGAGGTCCTTCGGGAGCTCGGGGTGGTAAAGGAGCACAAGACGGACCTCGGGATGCCGGCTCCTGCCATCGCCAGGAAGGACTCCTGGCTAGTGCAACTCCTTCGGGAGGAAGTTTCTTTCGAAACTTTTTATGAGAGTAAGTTACTTTCTAATCTCCTTGTTATAACTTCGTTCCGGACTCACATTGATGTCTTTCTTCCTTTTCAGAAATGGGCGAGGACACTGCTGCTTTCTACAAAGCCCTTTTCACCGGTCAGCCCGTGAAGGGTGAGCAGACGAAGAAAGCTGCTTCCCGAAGACGGAAAACGTCCGGGGCTGGGCCGTCTGTTTCCAAACGGGCGAAGAAGGATGTGCCGCCCCCTCTTCCGGAGACTTCCGAAGAGGTGGGCGAGGAGCCCGAGGCTGCTACTGTCGCTCAGCCCGAGGTCGGTGCTGAGGTCCCTCCTCAAAGTCCTACCCCATCGCAGGCTCTTCTGGGCGCCGTGGTAGAGGCTGCTTCTGCTGAAGAGCGGCGTCGAAGAAAAGGCAAGGGGATTTCTGCCGAAGAGGCTCGAGCTTCCGACGACAACGTCGTCGAGGTGCAAGCAGGTTTGTGTTTCTAACAAACTGTGGGGCTTCTCTTTTTGATGATCTTTGAGGTTTTCTTGCCCTGACCAATTTTCTGTTTTGTCGTGCAGAAAAGTCGCTCACTCCGGGTTGGGTAGCTGAGCATGCAAAGAGGAGAACCCTTCGGGACGCCCGCATCCCGAAGGGAAAAATCCCGAATGAGCCTTTCTGGACGTTTACGGAGGACATGAATTTGTAGTCCGGAGACTGTCAGCAAATGGCTACAGAGATCTCGAAAGGGGTCCTCACCGATGCCTCCTTCAAGGCCATTGCGGCGGCTCACCTGGGCAACGATTCTCTCACCGCGAAGCTTTCCGAACACGCCGCCCAGGTATACTTTGCGTCTATCTTCCTCCCTTGAATTTTTTTCTAAGTGTTTTGGTTTTCTCTTTGTCTTAATGACCTGGCCTTTATCCTTTTGCAGCTTCTGGGATACACCGGCTTTCTCCGAGTTTGGGTGGCAAGGCAGACGGAGTTCCGAGCTAAGGCCTTAAAAGCCATAGAAAAAACTAAGGCCATATGCTCGGAACTAGCTGTCAAGAACCTGCAGCTGGCTCAAGCTGCGGAGAAGGAAGTTGCCACCCTTCGGGAGGAGTTCCAGAAAGAAAAAGAGGAACTTTTGAGGGACTCCTCCCAGAAAATTTCTGACCTCGGCTCCCAAGTGGCGGAGCTGATCTCGGAAAATGAGGCGCATCAGAAAAAGAAGTCAGAGGCCGAAGGGCTCCTGGTGAAGGCGCTTGCTGAGAAGGCTGCGCTTCAAGCCGAGGTCGATGCCATGAAGAAGGAGCCGGAAAAGAAGAAAGTGAAGGAGCTGAAGAAGAAGATCTCAGATTTGAAGAAGGACTTCGAGGAGCTTGAGGTCGAGAAGGACAAGTCTGACCAGATGACCAAGGTTGGTTTTCAGGACGGGTTCTGTCTTGTTCGGCACCAAGTCCTTCAGAGGTTCCCAGATCTGGACCTCTCTTTCCTGGCGGCCCTGGATATTCCCGAGGGACCTCGGTGGTCCTGGTCTAAGATTGATCATCTGAACCTGCCTCCTTCTATTCCAGCGCCGAAGGTGATGCAAAAGGACGCAGGGGCCGAAGACTCCCGGGACGCCGAGAACCCTTAGTTTGTTCTAGGGCCCTTTTTCTT
>KK903277.1:8042-23633 GCA_000696445.1 Aquilaria agallochum
TTGAGGACAAGATGGTTAACGCCGGCAATCCATGGACAGAAAGAAACGGATATTTTGAGGCGGAAGTGACAATCGGCGGGAGCACCACTACCGAGTGCAAAACCACCCTCAAACTTATCTGAGTTGTTGCCACCCTCTTTGGTTCGGCTTTCTTTCCAACAATAAATTCAAGTACTTTGATGTCCTTTTGAGTCCCATAGAGTGTGTTAGAAATTCGTACTGCCGGTGACTTCTGAATGCTGTATAAATCCAGCTACTGTTACCGAGTGGGAATGAATAAAGCTCTTGCATGTTTGTGTGTGTTGACGACTTTCTTGTATCGATTTTTATTTAATTAAGAAGTTGTGCTAGTATTTGTACTTATACTATATTAAATTTTCAAAAATTACTAACTAGTATTAAGATTAATTTGCATTCAGGTAATTCAATATATGGATGTGCCTTATTTTAACGGAAAAAATAAATATTATTAATAATTAAAAGATTACAAAACTTCTAATTATAGAAAGATACTACAAAACAAGTCATCCAAACAATCGTCCAGAAAACATAAAACTACATTCAGATGCTAACTCATTTCTGGATAGAAAAAAGGAATAGGCCTTTATGCGTCTTTTGCAAACTGGTGTTCGAATCCACTACTTTGCTTTTAGAGTTGCTTCAATGCAAAGTCCTCAAGTGGTCGTACTCTTTCGTTTCTATACATGAATTACGAGCTTCTTGCTGGTTTTTATTAATAAAATTTTCTTTCCTGATAAAAAATATTTAGCTTCCAAAACTGCATTAGATAAAGAAACCCCAAAGTCCTTACTATTACTAAATCTCCCTTAAGTAACCTTAAGAAAAAACGAACACCCCTGGTCAACGCCATTGCGTTATGGCAATTTTTCCAAGTGCATTCTACCTACACTCTGTTACTGTTATCAACGGCCAGTGAGGCTCAGGTTTTTCCTGTTTCACGCCGAAATTGATTAATTGTGTGAAACTAATTGTAAAAAAAAAAACAACCAAATAAGACGCATATCTTCAAATTAATGATATTATAGTTCTCACACATTTAAAATGAAAAAAAAAAACTGTCCACATTTCAATTTTAATAAGGTAAATATTTTCAGTTGTTCATAAACTATGCCTAAGTTGCTTATTTGTCCCCAAACTATGTATTGCACCACTTGTCCCAAAACTATTTAATTGTTACTATTTTATTCTGACGTTAACTAAACCGTTAAATATTGATGGATAAATGACGTTGTCGCTGATGTGACATGAAAAAATGATATAGTCACTGATATGGTAGCATTTTTCAGTCAATATTTAATGGTTTAGTTGGTGACAGGACGAAATATTAACAATTAAATTGTTTCAGAATGAGTGTTGCAACACATGATAATTTGGGAATAAATAAACAACTTGAGCATAGTTTAGGGACAACTGAAAATAGTTATATATTTTAATATTATTAAACTCTTCTCGATTAGGAACAAAGCAGAATATCCCATGCACTAGTTTGGCTATTGATTTGAGAATCATAGTGAATCATGATTGAAGATTTAATTATTTGATCAAAGCCAGTGAAAACTTAGGGTTAATTTGTTTCACATTAATAATAAGGCATTATTATACAATATTTTCATTTTTTTTATGCAAAACCAATATCATTAAAAAGTTAATACTATATCAATATAATAACCATTTAAATGAATCTTTTTTCTTACCTAATTAATTTCTTTAGATTTTTCATCAAACTAAATTCAAATTATTTGAAGGAAAATCCAAACTCACAACCTCATACGCATGACTTATCCAAAGAGAATTGGTTGGGACCCCAGAAGAAAAACCAAATAAGATGCTTCTATAAATTTGCTTTTCCCCACATCATGATCATTGATTTCTCTAGTAGTTTTAGGATCCACGCAAGAAATGAGAACCCAGTATTTGATCATGATTTTAACCTAATAAAAGCCTTTTGAGATCCGTTTTGAAGCCCCCAAAATCCTCCTCAGACCACCAAAACGTAGGATTAGGACCTCTCTTTCTTTAACGTTTGACCCTTTTGCTTTCTCTTTTCACAAAAAATCCAAGGTGCGCAACTGTTTCTGTTATAGAGCCCAGTTTACGTTAGGTGTATTTTATCCAACTGCGTTTTAATACCTACTATCCGTTAGTGTTATCAACGGCAGGTGAGGCCCACGTTTTTCTTGTTTCAAGTCAAAATTGACTGTGTGAAACTAGTTGTGTCGTTTCCTTATCACTAACATGGTAGGATTGTCTCCGCCACCCAGTCTAAGTGGTAAAGGGGAGAGTCAGTCCTAGCAATAATCTTAGGCTTCAAAACTGTCCTCCACTCTCAATCTTAAACAATATCATTAAATACTAATTAAGTTACCTAAAAAAACATACATTTTCCCAGTCCCCTGTACTATATGAATACTTGTTACTCTTTCATTTAATATTACTTTCCTCTTGCTCATACCTCCTGAAACCCTATTGTTTTATACGTGATTTTGGATACAAAGAAAAAAACATCCTAGAATTTTAAAAAGATGAATAGGACACATGTCTTCAAGTTAATGATATTATAGTTCTCACAGATTTAAAAATAAAAAAACTATCATTCTTTCAATTTTAATACCATTAAACTCTTATTGATTAGGAACAAAACTAAGTCCCATGCACTTGTTTAGTTGTTGATTGAATCATAGTGAATCATAGTTGAAGAGTTAATTATTCGATCAAGGCATGTGAAAACTTAGGTCAATTTGTTTGAAGTTAATAATAAGGCATCATTGTCCTAAAGTTAAGCCATATCCACTTGGCTTAAGGGACAATCGGCCTTGGCTACCACCAGGGTTCAAGTCCCCTTCCACTCCCTTTCCCCCCTCCCCCCCAAAAATCTCAAACAATGTCATTAAATGCTAATTTGGTCGCCTTCGAGTTTTGAAAAAGTAGGCATTTTCCCCAGTTTTTGTACTACAAAGAGCTCCTTAAACCCTATACTTGTGTACCTTATTATGAATACCAAAAAAAGAAAATAATAAGGCATTATTATATACAGTTTTCATTTTTACTTTTTTTTTATACAGAACCAATATTATTTCAAAGTTACTGCTATATGGATATAATTGACCATTTAAATAATTTTTTTAGAAAGTAAGTGAATTTATATGAATTTTTTTCTTACCTAAGCAAAAATATTAATACAAAAATACTTACCTTTCATAAAAAAACCCTAGTTTTCCAGGTTATTAAAGTTGAAAGTTTCGATAATAAAATAATTAGTACAAATAATCACTATACATAAATATCAGCACTATCAATTAACGTATTATTATTACTTATCTAGACCTTACTTTTAATGGCTTGATGTTGTTGTCCTGGTGTTGCTTGTAAAACAATAAACCTATGGGTAATGGCTGTGGTGGTAATGTGCGATGTGGACTGCACAAGGAGCGATTGTGATAGCCGTTGCTTAGATCATGGCCTGTAGGAATTCTCATGTAAGATGGTTAATAGCTTGGTTGAATGGTGTCATACATGTTGAAGATAGCATAGGGGACATCAAAGGTATGCTAGAAGGGTGTTGCTAGTAGTAGAGGGTGTCCATTATCCAGTTGGTGGTTACTAGGCTGTTAGGCCTAGTGGTGGCAGCTGTCCATTTTATATTATGGTGTATATTCAAGTATAATGCTGGAGTGGGAAAAGGGCACAAATGGACCACCATAGAAGGCATAAGCTAACACTGACCTAAGAGCATGAGGCTTAAGCGAAAGGATACTTAGTTTCATTGGCTTACCTCATGTGGCTTGTACCTCGACCTTGCATGCCTCATTTTGTGAATGGTTCTTGTATGTGTGTGCATGTCTATGGCTTGATGTTTTTGCTTGGTATTGCAACATTCTATTTGTCTTTCTCACATCTATGGAGGTTTCTTAGGTTAAGGGTAGCTTTATGCCATTACATGTGAGTTGGGGTACAAGCCAAAGGTAAGCAAAACGTCTGGGCTTGTGGCAAGTTACTATTACAGTTGTATTGAGTAATGGGCATTGTTATGATGTGTCATGGGTTAAGAGTTCTACAAAGCATTGATTTAGTCATAGAGTGTGCTTTAGCACCTAATGGAAAAGTACACAGAGCATTGGGAAGTACCATTTGTCAGTTACAAGTATTGCTATGGAGGCTTCAGGTTTGGAGCTTTAGGGATGCATTTGATTATAGGCAAAATGTGTGTTAAAAGGGTACCAAACAGGCACCTCAAGCACAAGGAGGGTCCATGTGCTTGGTAATGTTGTGGGTTTGAAGCAGAAGAGGCATTGAGTCAATAGATGGTGTGACTTGAAGTTCTATCAAAAGGGTGCCTGAAAAAAAGAGTGAAAGGATATTTGTGTCGCATGCATGAGTTCCAAAAAAGTGTTGTAACATTTATAAAGCATGGGATTAATAAGTGGCACAGTGCATGGGTTGGCAAGTTGTCATGGAACGGGGTCCCAGTGCCCCGACAACTTTATCTTGTAGGCTCTTAGGGACCGTGAATCCCACTTAGTTACTATTAGCTAATCATTACTTATAGGTAAATTAAAACAATTTACGTGCAACTAGTTTTTTAGTCTACCCTACTATATGCATACATTTGTCCTAGTGATGCCAATAATTAAGTAAACCATTTCAAAAAAACATTGCTCGAGCATTACATTTAAAAAGTACTTAAACCGTGCCAAAGCAATGAAATACTAGTTACTTCAACTTCAAGTAATAGTTTGTCCACATTATACAATACTAGTATACACCCAAAAATAACTCAATAGTTTTACACCATAATGTATCTTAATAGAGGCAACATCTGAGTACCTAAGGTACCATATATATACAGGATAAAATCCCTAACTAAGATCCTTTACTTGAGCCCTAACTTTGAGCTATTAAGCTCCAAATGCAAGCTCTTCCTTATCCTTGTGCGCCACTTAGCATTTATACTGTAAAGGCACAACACTGAGTTAGTACAAACTTTACTCACAAGTAAACTTAGAATCTTAAGGATTTTGGAGAGTATGTACCTGCAAAAAAAAGGAAACTTAGGCCACAACTATCAACTAGTTATTAGGTCCAGTGTTAGAACCTGCACAACAAACTTAAGGGAGTGAATATATGAATGTACTCAGTAATGATCCCTTAGGGTACCTGTAAGGAAAATAGCAAGCACACATGCAATATGACATACCAACAAAGAAGCAATCAATCAACAAAGAAAACAAGATAACAACATAAAAGATATGCAATACATGATTGTATGATATGCAACATACACAATCCTTGAGACTTCTTACACCTTGGGTGTCTTATACTTGTCGTAAGCTCAAATGACAGAGGTACTTGAGACACTGGCCCTCGTATCTCGAATCCTTTACCTTCCTTAAGTCCCACTTATGTGTCCTAGAGTATGTTGTTACCTCCTCTCAAAACTTACCCATCTAACCTTTAATTTATTATACAGAGTGGCCTTCTCATGTGGTACTACTTGCCAAGCTCTTAAAGCTCTTAAAGCTTATCTTAGGGCTCCTTAGTGGCTTACTTGCCGACCCAAATGGTTTGATTGGGATTTTCTTAGGCTTCCTCTTTATTTCCCCTTAGGTCTAAGACCTCTCAATTAGGCCAATGAAGCCTCCAAAACCCAAATTAATCTATTTGGCACCCCTTTAGCAACTTGAGCAATTTTAGCCCTTAGCAACTTGAGCACTTTTAGCCCTTAGTCACTCTAATTAGTTCTATCTTAACCACACCAACCAAGGTTACGGAACATCTTAGAATAGCCTGAGAATGAAAACCAAGAGATTGAGCCATTCTTAGGATGTCCCGAGCTTTAGGAGTTTATGCCTTGGCAATGCCTTCGGTGACGTATAGCAAATGGCATCAACACTCGGGCTTCCTGGAGATTTACTGGTGATGCATCACTAAATGGCGTCATTAATGCTCTGCAGCATTGTGTGACTGTGTGCAAACTTGCACCAAACTTATGCAAACTTTCCAATCCCAAGGCCAATTCACATGGGTCTTGTTTCTAATTCATTACCACATCCATTACTACATTTCTATGCATTATTTGAGCTTAATTAACCTGAACCTTTACCTCAAATTTAGCCACAAAGAAAGGACAAAGCACAAGCACACTTGAGCTCAACCTAGCTCTCTTGAGTTCTAATCCTAAAACCAACGTGATATGGCACTAAAAACCTCAAATCAAAACAATTTCTAGTTACTCAAACAACTTAGAACTAGCTCAAACTAAACCAAGGAGCTTACCTTAAGTTTCAAGCCCAAAACAAGCATCAAATAGTGAGATTAAAGCAAGAACACCAAAAATAAACTTGGGGCTTGTTGTAATCACATTAGGACTTTCAAATTTGATGAAAACTTGAAGAATTGGGGTGCCTTGAATTATAATTTCTAGTGGGGAGAGGGAGCCACGAAAATTAGGAGCAAGAGATAGAGAATGGAAGTTAACAAGGGGCTTAAATATCTTACTAACTCTACTACTCATTTTTCTTTATTTTCTTGTCCCTTGGCTCTCAAGTTCTTTGTTGTTTCACTTTGGTCACTTAACACTCACCTAAAATCATTCCTCCTTGGTCCTTAAGATGCCCAAAAGCCTTTTACATTTAGCCTCTTGGACACTTAAACCATTTAAGACATAAATGGCTCATTTGAGAACTTAATGCAATTTTTTGCATTTTTCCTTCAAAGATAATTCTATTAACTAGAATAACTTATGGTCTTGACTTAACTTGTCAAAATTCCTTACATGACCCTAATTTCATCAAAATTATTGTCATCCCACTCACTTGGGTCAAAATTACTATTTTGCCCTTTTGACTTTTAAGTGCCAAACCACACTTAGAAACTCATCTTTACTTAAATTTAGCTTGTCTTTCTTGTTTAATAAAATGCTAACTTGAGATTTTTAAGTAAAAGCACTTAAATAACCATACTTACCCGATCTAAACCATCGTTGCCTAAGAGAGTCGTCATACAAGTTGCTAACTTATGACATGTCTTATGGGACGAAGGCCTACTATAGGGGGTTTCCAACATAGAAGGGCAACATTATGCAAGTGGCCATTATTGTAAAGAATTTTTAAGAGTATAGAACAAGTTGTGGATCTGATTAGAAGCTCAGGGTTTAAGTGCTTAGTGGAGAAGTTCTTAAACAACTTTAAAGCCTTCTTGGTCCACTGGTGGTAATAGATACTTTAGGTTGTGCATAGATGCTAAAGGTTCAGAAAAATGAATGATGCTTCCTGGACATTCAACGAGGACATTGAACTCATTTGCTAGGGGTGGTTTTTTAGACCAACAAGTTGCTTTGCTATGAGCAAAAAAGGTGTGCTAGCAACCTTGCATATGCTAGGACCTTAGGAGGATTTGTGTGACAATCGATATGTTGAGAAAGCAAGGTGCTCACATTGGACTTGAGAGGCACACAAGTAGGGCTGAGAAATATGTCTAGGTGGCATATGGTGTTGTTGGGCAACAAATGCATGTGTTAGCATATTCATAGCATCCAAGGTTAGCCAAGGCTAGGGTGATGCTCATTGATTTCTTGGGCTCATGGATAGTGAACTTTTTGCAGTCTCATGTTGATGTGCTACTACTTTATATGAGTTGCATTTGTGGGCTATGAGGAAGTGACATGGGCAAGGTAAAGTGGGACAATGTATAGATCAGATGTGGTAGTGGCATGTGCAACACACAAGGAGAAGTTGTGTATGGTTACTGGCACAGTGGCAGCCTTAGCTAAGTTACATGATACATATTAAAGATAAAATGAGACATATGAATGGCATGCTAAATGGATATTGCTACCAATTGCGCATGTCCACTATGCACTCAACGATTGCCAGGTAGTTGCACATAATGGTGGGGACAATCCAACTTTTGCATATATCCGAGTATGATGCTAGGGTGGGAAGAGGTTGGATGTTGAGGTTAGCGAGGGGCTACCAATAGTGTTTCTAGGGTAAGGTTGAGCTAGAGCATGGGGCTTAGGCAGCCTAAAAAGACTTAGTTTCAAAGGCTTACCACATGTAGCATGTAGTTAAAAGATACATGATTCTTTTATTGTAGAAATAAAGGTAGGGAACTATTTTCTGTATGTTTATGCCTATATATGGTTTGATGTTAGCATAGTGTTATCTTATCCTATATGGCTTTTTCATGTCTGTGGAGGCTTCTTTGAAGTTGTAACCCGTTAAAACTTTACTTATTTGATGTTGCAAGATGTATATTCGTATACAAATTTGTTGACGCTTTCATGAACTTGAAGATGGGTTATGAATTTTTTACGACTAAAGTTTGGGAAAAATGTTCTAAAATTGATGAATTGCTTAAGTTTTTTAAGAGGCAAATGAATTTTTCTCCAGTATTTACTATCCAACCATTCATCAAGTTTTGCTTCATTTAGTGAACATTACCTAAGCTTTACATCGGTTTAAAAATGATAAGTATTTTAAACCGATTGTCGAAGCCATGCGGGGTAAGTGGCTTTTGTTTTTCAAACACATTCCCCTATCTTTTTAGTTGCTTATTTGCTCAACCCATTTGTTACATTGACTGGCATGACCACATTGCTTAAAGGCATTTATTACACTTATTTAGAAATGTCTCATACAAATGTTTTGGCTACTGCTGCCGAGTACTTACATACTTTGTACAAATTATATTGTGAGTGATATTCATATAAGGTAAGATTCAAAGCTCCCCAGACCGAGCTTCCTAGGAGATCAATCTCATCAAGATTCAACCTGACCCTTTAAATGCTGAAGCACCCTCAACCGAGTACATCATGATTAGTTGAGTTCGATGACTATTTCAACACATTGCTCAAGCAAAGTGACATTAGCATATTGGAGTGGTGGAAACAAAAGAGATCAAGGTTTTCAATCTTTTCAATAATCACACAAGAGATTCTCATCATTCCAGTCTCCATAATAGCATCTGAGGCAGCATTTAGTATAAGAAAATGGGTGATATCAAAGAAACGATCATGATTAATGCTCGAGGCAGTAGAAGTATGCATGTGCAACTAAGATTGGGGCCTCGTAACACTCTAAAAGCAAGACCGAAAAAGTTCCAACGATGAGGTAATACCTGTTTAAGAGCCTTAAATTTTTTTCCCTTCTTGCATATAGTTTGTATTTTATCTGACTATGTTGTTCAACACATATCATGGGTTTTTATTTTTCCACAATTATTGGAATGTTTCATCATTTGAAAATATAAGACATATTCTGATTATTTGTAAGTGCCATTTGACTTTTTTACTTAATAAAAATTACACCGGAGGTGGTTTTTTTTCCTAAAAAATAAATATTAAATGCAAAGTTAATTAATTTGTCTTACTCTTAAAAAAACCCGAAAAACCCACAACTTGACAAGGATAGGCCCAAAACAACACTGTCTGTGCCCAGTCCATTCTAGGTCCTCATGGACCCAGACCTATGCCCGCACGATCCCGGGTTGGGTCACCATTGGCTCCCACCTCTAGTTACATTATGTTGATATAGAAAACATGGGGTCGGTTTGTCAGAAAAATGCATATATAAGAATTTGATGATGCAATGGTGTGAAATATAAAACCAACCCTCTTTCAACTCAAAATTGATGCAAGCATGACAATAAATTATGGTGAGAGAAATCATGATGTTTCTTTACTTGTTTCATCATATTTTTCAAGATCTATTTTGAGATGGAGATATCGGGTAAACTGAAACTTCTGAGGTTAAAGACCTTTGTGCGGAGATGTCTGAATGGATGAAAATATGTCCAATATGTTGAGCTACTTGACATCAAATACAAGTTTGTTCCTAGCATTCCAGAGAGTCCCCAAAGATGCCTTAACTGTATTGCGTCCCAAGCCTTTTTGCAACAAAGAGCATGGAAGGGTTTTGAACAATTGTGTCATATACATTAAAGATCATACTTGGGTAGCTTTATGGCACCAAAGTAACAAATGGCCACCAGTCTCCAGCTCAAAGTTACACACTAGACACATCATTGAAGGCTACAATCCCCTAGTATGAAAATTGCCTCAAGTTGCAATCTTGTTTTGAACAGCCCTCTAGGCAAAAAAAAAAAAAGGTTTACGTTGAGGGCCATCAGCTTTTCCACTTAAAACCGTGAAAAAACTATTTGGTTATGTTAAGGTGTTTGGTATCAAGGTGATTGACGCTAGAGCTTGGAAAAAACTATCTAATGGTAACTTTTAGTTTTTAGCTTCAATGATTTAATCTTGATCGTTAATAAATTATCCAAGATTCTAAAAATAATGTAAGATGTCTGTTTATTCATATTTTCATTGGGATTGTTTTACTTTGTACTTAATTTTTTTTTACTTAGGTATGACTAAAATATATTCGCATTCATATCTATTAAAAATTTTCAAAAAAATTTTATTTAGAAACTATAAAATTTAAAATTTTTAAATACATTTAAAAAAATAAGAACTGACACAAACAGAAGCGTAACAATTTTAATTGTGCTTGGGTGAATGTGGCCCTAGAGTTCTAAATGCACCATAATTCGGTGATGTTACCAGTTCGAAATTAACAATTTATATCAAGTGACAGCATATGACCAAGTTACTTAGTCAAATGAGCAAACGACCTGAGTCTTCACAGTTAGAGGGTGTTATTGTGTCATTTGGGTCTATAAAATCAGGCAGCTCATGCGTATTCGGACCATTCCGTTCATAATATATCAAACATACTTCTGAAAAGTACGTAGCTATTTAGCCAAAAGATGGGGGATGGGCTCGTGGAGCTGAACGAGGACCAGCTTCGGCGGCTGTCGAAGATAGTCCATGAGCAAGAACTCGACCGGATTCGAACCATTCCGTTCGGGTCCGAGTACGAGCGGGTGCAGCACCTCCAAATCAGCANACACTCTCCAAGGTTTTCTCTGAACAGATCAACCAGGAAGGAATCTCCTTCGAGCAGCTCGTAACAAGGTTCAACAAATATTGATCCCACACTCTCCAAGCTTTTCTCTGAACTGATCAACAGATGTTCATTCTTAACTTTTCTATGAAAATAATTAGGTACAAGTTGAGGAGGGGACTAACGGGGCCTTTCAAAGATCTAAGCCCAGAAGAAAGGTTCGAGGTGTACCACGACATCATCAAGGACTCAGGCCGTGGGCCGATCGTAGACGAAGGATTCGCTGCCAGTCGCAAGGACTTGGTTGGAGGGTTTGCGCTCTTCGCATTTGTGGCAGCCGTTACGGTTTGGGACATTTACACAGCCCCCAAGGCCAAAGTGATCGAGCGGGCAACAAAAGATATGAAGGACATTGCGGCCAGCATAACTGGCTCCACGCTGGGGCACTTCGTCGAGTCTGCCTTGCTCATGAAGTTCGGATCTATGTCTCACCCATGCCGGACGGGGAGGCCTTGGCTCGTCAAATTGCTCGATCCTAATTGCTGTCCTTTCGTATCAAACGATTTGGTTTGGTGTTCCTTCTGGTTTGCTGTTAGGTCTGTTGTTGCTTGAGTTCCGGCTGATATGTGTTCTTTAGTCTGCTTTTTCAATGTCGTGCGCCTTTCTTGTCACTTCTTCTTCAAGAAATAAAAGACGGGTTTGTTATCACTTGAGTCTTGTTCTGGTAACAAGCTTCGGCAAATTAATTTTTTACTGGTTTAAATCGATTTTATATATGTTACTAAAGAAAGTTTAGTAAATGTTTAATTTGCTCAAAATTTTAAAGCTCGACAATGCTGAATTGTGCCAATTCTTTTGAAGTAGGCGATGAACACAAAAAGATTTTGTGTTCATCGCCTTGTTTCCCTTTAGTTGATCAAGTACCTTTACGAATAAAACTCTAAGTCAAGTAATAAAATGTCAAAATTAGCTCTCCATAAGCAGAAAGGATAGGTAGAAGGGCTAAATTAATTTTCTTATTGCATTTTGCCAATAGTTTAAAGTAGGTGGTGCACGCAAGTCTCATGAGTAGTCCCCACCACTCTAGTAAAACGGTAAAGGTTAAAGTGGTAAAGAGGCACTATAGAAAGTAGGAGATCAAGAGTTCAATTCCTGACTCCATCACTTCCCCATACAATATCACTTTCATTGTCTTTGAAAACCATTTTTTTAATAAGCAAACCAAAGACATTTATTATTAAATCCCAATAAGAAGTTATTCCACTTAAAACCATTTAAAAACTCTTTATTTATGCTAATTTTTTGCCAAATTAGTTAGTTTATAAAATGTTCTATTTCAAATTAAACTCTAAAAATAAAGTAAAATGTGTGTTTATTCATGTTTTCACCTTTTTTTTCTTACTTTCTACTTAATTTGTAGAAAATTGGAACATCTAACACAAACGGGAGCTTAATTAACAATTTTATTTGCAAGAATAAGCATAATCTAAAATTTACATGATACAAATATTTGACAAAAGTACGAAATACAAAGAGAAAGCCAAAAAAGGATGTGGAGGAGACCACTAATTACTCCTATTATCACCAGCAAACTCACGCCAAAATTAGGAGTCCAAATCTTTTGTCCCACAAATTCCTGTCCCCTTCAGGTCGCACTCCAAGATTATGACACGCATCCATCCCATTTAACTAGAGATGTTGAAGTTAGCAGAACAATTAAACAATAAAAGGACTCATAAAAAAAAAAAACAGAAAAGAAAAGCTACATTCTTCATCGTCATTGCACCGCTGTGCCGCCCTAACTCTTCATCTATTTACATTGTGACTTTCTCCGATGGCTATGATCAAGGTGGCTAAAGCAAAGCCGACTACACCAAGTCCTACCACAATTCTCTGTAAACTATGGGCTCTATTACTTTTCTGGAAGTCATCCACCAACTCCAAGAGTGTAATCAATCTCGTGGCCATTGTCTATGACATTTTTGTCCCTTGGGGACTAGAGATAAGGGAGAACAAAGAAGAATTCTACATGTCAGCTTTCTTTTTTTTTTCTAAGGGAACAAATTTTCTTTTGTTAATTGTGTACTGTTCTTGTCATGTTTTTATCAAAATTCTATTTTTTGGCTGTTCAAAAAAATATCTTCTTATACAATTGAAACAACCATTTTTGTTTTTTTATTTACGAGTCTCTAGTTTAGATATGTTTAACAATGTCATTAGCTTTGCCTTTTCTTGTTAAATGGAATGGACACGTGCCATAACCATCAGAGTGCGACATGAAGGGGACAGGAAATTGTGGGACGATAGAGGATTTAGATTCCAAAATTAGCTCTAAAAATAGACCCAAAAAGTCTATCCCCCCATTGTCATGTCCCATCCTGTCCCCACCTCTTTTTGCGACTTGTAGCCCTTAACTGCAGGTAACAATTGGTGTGAACGTCCAATGTGAGAAGTGAAGAGTTCAACTCCCATTGACAAACCCCTAAAAAAAATCAAATTTATCTCCCACGGTGCCGCAGATTTGTGTGTCCTATATGTTGGATTCTTAAATGCAATCATCGTTTGCCATTCCCCAGAATTTTTTCCCATTTAAAGATGTAGGCTAGAATTGGCTTCCATTTAATTGAAAGAAACTTTTTTTGACATATTTGTCTTTTCCTTTTTGTTCTTTTCTTTTGTTTGTATGCTATTAACTCAACAATGGAATTTCGGTCATGATATCATCTTCAATTACATTGTATATTTTTTGTTTGACATTTGTAGTTTGATAAATTTCAAGCGTAAGAGCAAAAATTAAAAATAACATTTAAGTTTTGTGGTTTCACCACCGAGCACCTTGGAAGAGATGATCAAAATATTTAGCCTCTATCATGTTAAGAAATTTTTCTTTAGAAAGAAAATAATATATTAATAGGCTTTAAAGAAACAACCATGAACTACCCAAGAGTAATAAACCTAAAAAAATTGGATCAACTGAACTAAATTTGAAAGAGCCATAAATTACCATAAGGCATGATCTTCTAAACTAAACATTTAATAACATAACTATGACAAAAAATCTGAAAAATATATTCTTAATGTTAACTAAAGATATACAAGGATCATTGAATCATTCTGATTGGTACTGTTTTGTCCCACCATAGAACAAATTCACTGAGAGGCCACCAAGGATTTAACAAGTCTCACCTAGCAATTATAGATGCTCTTCACAAAGAAAGACTCCCTTGTGACCAAATCTTGCCAAACTTTTTCTGTAATGGATTTTCATACTTCAAGTCTAGTGTCTCCTTCATATCATTCTTTTATGAGGAAGAATTTGGCATCCTCAGGCTTTCCTCTCATAGATGCTGAAGAACATGAAGTTGGCATTGAAAGTAGAGAGGCATAGGCAGTATGCTGAAATGATATTAGCTTCTGGATAGGAAGACCATCGAGATCTTCTATCCTAAAAAGGGAAATAACATGATCAATTACCTAATGCCCATCCTAAATGAGCACTTGTATCCTGCTGGGAGCTGTTAAAGTGAGAAAGTGCTTGGCATTAGGCTTTTTAAGAGCAGCAAGATTCATATAAAGATCAGAATGTGGTTGTGTGGCTGTGAATTCATGAAGCCTCTCGCCCCTTGTCAACATTCATTTTTTGGCAGAACTCTATAATAATTGCGAAATAACAAAGTAGAAGTAGTAATATGAAAAAGAACAATAAAGGGCTTTATGGACGAAAAGATTAGTAGAAGAAAGATGCATGAAACGAGAAAAGAAATGCAAAAGTGAAACTAATCCAACTCACCAAAAGCTCTTCTAACGAAATCTCTATTTGACGACTCTCCTAGTTAATGACTGGCTTTGACTAGTTAAGTATATTTTATTTAAGTGTTTTCACTTAAGCATTTCAAGTTAGCACATTGTTAAGCAAAAAAGACAAGCTAAGTAAAGTAAAGATGAGTTCTTAAGTGTGATTTAGCACCTAAGTATGATTTGGAAGATCTAACACAAAAGGGAGCCTAATTAACAATTTTATTTGCAAGAATAAGCATAATATAAAATTTACATGATACAAATATTTGAGAGAAGTACAAAATACAAAGAGAAAGCCAAAAAATGATGCAGAGGAGACCACTAATTCCTCTTATTTTCACCAGCAAACTCATGCCAAAATTAGGAATCCAAATCTTCTATCCCACAAATTCCTATCCCTTTCAAGTCACACTCTCAAGATTATGACACGCATCAATCCCATTTAACTAGAGGCATTGAAGTTAATGGAACTATTATACAGAAAAAGGACTCATCAAAAAGAAAAAAAAAGCTACATTCTTCATCATTAGTGCACCACGGTGCCGCCCCAACTCATCCTCTATTTACATCCTATCTTTCTCCGATAGCTATGATCAAGGTGACTACACCGAAGCTAACTCCACCATGTCCTACCACAACCCTCTACAAACTATGGGCTCTATAACTTTTTTGGAAGTCATCCACCAACTCCAAGAGTGTAATCAATCTCATGGCCACTGTCTATGACGTCTTCGTTCTTTGGGGAGTGGAGAAGACAGAACAAAGAAGAATTCTACATGTCAGCTTTTTTTTTTATGGAACAGATTTTCTTTTGTTAATTATGTACTGTTCTTTTCTTGTTTCTATCAAAATTCTTTTTTTTTTTTTT
>KK903277.1:24349-36257 GCA_000696445.1 Aquilaria agallochum
CTATAAAAAAAAAATATTCTTATACGATTGAAACAACCACTTTTTTTTAATGAGTCTTTATTTCCGATATGTTTAACAATTTCATTAGCTTTGCCTATTCTTGTTAAATGGAATGGGCAAGTGCCATAACCGTGAGAGTACGACATGAAGGGGACAGGAAATTGTGGGATAGAGGATTTAGATTCCAAAATTTGCTTTAAAAATAGACCCAAATCGTTTATCCCCTTTTGCCATGTCTCTTCCTCTCCCCTCTTTTCTCTTCTTGCCACGTGTAGCCCTTAATTGTAGCTAACAATTGGTGTTAACGTCCAACGTCAAATAGGGAGAGTTTAACTCCCATTAACAAACCCCTAAAAAAAATCAAATTTATCTCCCATGGTGCCATAAAGTTTTGTGTCCTATATGCTGGATTCTCAAACGCAATCATCATTTGCCACTTACCTAGAATTGTTTTTCCTATTTAAAGATGTAGGCTAGAATCGGCTTTTATTCAATTGAAAGAAACATTTTCTGACATATTTATCTTTTGGTCTTTGTTCTTTTCTTTTTTTTTGTATATTATTAACTCAATAGTGGAATTTTGGTCATGATATCATTTTCAATTACATTGTTTATTTTTTGTTTGATGTATGTAGTCTGATAAATGTCAAGTACAATAGCAAAAATAAAAAATAACATATAAGTTTTGTGGTTTCACCATGGAGAGACTTAGAGGAGATGATCAAACTATTTAGCCTCTATCATGTTGAGAAATTTTTCTATTGAAATAAAATAATATATTAATAGGCTTTAAAGAAAGAGCCATGAACTGCCTAAGAGTAATAAACCTCAAAAAATTGGATCAACTGAACTAAATTTGAAAGAGCCATAAACTACCATAAAGCATGATCTTCTTAACTAGACATTTAATAACATAACTATGATAAAAATTTTGAAAAATATATTCTTAATGTTAACTAAAGATATACAATGATCATTGATTCAATCTTATTGGTTCTATTTTCTCCCAGCATTGAACAAATTAATTGAGAGGGCACCAAGGATTTAACAAGTCTCACTTAGCAACTACAGATACTCTTTATAAAGAAAGACTCCCCTATGACCAAATCATGCCAAACTTTTTCTATAATGGATTTTCATACTTCAAGCCCAGTGTCTTCTCCAAATCATTTTTCTGTAAGGAAGAATTTGGCTTGCTCAAGCTTTCCTGTCATTGATGTTGAAGAACATGAAGTTGGCATTGAAAGTAGAAAGGCATAAGGAGTGTGCTGAAATGGTATTAGCTTCTAGATAGGAAGACCATCAAGATCTTTTATCCTAAAAAGGGAAATAGCATGATCAATTACCTAATGCGCGTCCTAAATGAGCACTTGTATCCTGCTGGGAGCTGTTAAAGTGAGAAAGTGCATGTCAACAAGCTTTTTAAGAGCAGCAAGATTCATATAAAGATCAGAATGTGGTTGTGTGGCTATGAATTCGTGAAACCTCTTAGCCCTTTATCAACATTCATTTTTTGGCAAAACTTTATAATAATTAGGAAATAACAAAGTAGAAGTAGTAATATGAGACAGAACAATCAATGGCTTTATGGACGAAAAGATCAATAGAAGAAATGTGCCTGAAACAAGAAAAAAAAAAGGAAAAAGTGAAACTAACCTAACTCACCAAAAGCTCTTCTAATGAAATCTCTATGTGACAACTCTTCTAGTTAACGACTAGCTTTGACCAGTTAAGTATATTTTTTTAAGTGTTTTCACTTAAGCATTTTAAGTTAGCACCTCGTTAAGCAAGAAAGGCAAGCTAAGTAACATAAAGATGAGTTCTTAAGTGTGATTTGGCACTTAAGTGTGATTTGGAAGATCTAACACAAACGGGAGCTTAATTAACAATTTTATTTGCAAGAATAAGCATAATTTAAAATTTACATGATACAAATATTTGAGAAAAGTACAAAGTACAAAGAGAAAGCCAAAAAAGGATGCAAGGGAGACCACTGATTCCTCCTATTATCACTAGAAAACTCACGCCAAAATTAGGAATCTAAATCTTCTGTCCTACAAATTCCTATCCCCTTCATGTCGCACTCTCAAGATTATGACACGCATCCATCCCATTTAACTAGAGACATTAAAGTTAACGGAACTATTAAACAATAAAAGGGCTCATCAATAAGAAAAAAAAAAAAGATACATTCTTCATTGTCATTGCACCACTGTGCCACCCCAACTTATTCTCTGTTTACATCCTATCTTTCTCCAACAGCTATAATCAAGCTGACTACACGAAAGCCGACTCCACCATGTCCTACCACAACCCTCTACAAACTATGGGTTCTATAAATTTTTCGGAAGTCATCCACTAACTCCAAGAGTGTAATCAATCTCGTTGCCATTGTTTATGACGACTTCATCCCTTGGGGACCAGAGAAGGCAGAAAAAGAAGAATTCTACATGTCAGTTTTCTTTTTTTTTTAATGGAGCAAAATTTCTTTTGTTAATTGTGTACTGTTCTTGTCTTGTTTTTATCAAAATTCTTTTTTTTTCTATTAAAACAAAATCTTTTTGTACGATTGAAACAACCATTTTTGTTTTCTTTTTTTACGAGTCTTGAGTTTAGATATGTTTAACAATTTCATTTGCTTTGCCTTTTCTTGTTAAATGGAATGAACACGTGCCATAACCATGAGAGTGTGACATGAAGGGGACAGGAAATTGTGGGACAAAGTATTTAGATTCCAAATTTAGCTTTAAAAATCGACCCAAATCATCTATCCCCCATTGTTGTATCCCTTCCTGTTCCCTCCTCTCTCTTTTTGTCACGTGTAGCCCTTAACTACAGCTGACAATTGGTGTTATCATCCAACGTGAGAAACGGAGTGTTCAACTCCCATTAACAAACGTCTAAAAAAAAAATTTATCTCCCACCATGCCGTAGGTTATGTGTCCTATATGATGGATTCTTAAACGCAATCATCGTTTGCACTTCCCCAAATTTTTTTTTCATATTTAAAGATGTAGGCTAGAATTAGCTTCTATTCAATTGAAAGAAACATTTTCTGACATATTTGTCTTTTGGTCTTTGCTCTTTTCTTTTGTTTGTATGCTATTAACTCAATAATGGAATTTCGGTCATGAAATCATCTTCAATTACATTGTATATTTTTTGTTTGACGTCTGTAGTCTAATAAATGTCAAGCACAAGAGCAAAAAATTAAAAATAACATGTGAGTTTTGTGGTTTCACCACCGAGGGACTTGGAGGAGATGATCAAAATATTTAGCCTCTATCATGTTAAGAAAATTTTCTTTTGAAAGAAAATAATATATTAATAGGCTTTAAAGAAAGTGCCATGAACTGCCCAAGATTAATAAACCTAAAAAAACTGGATCAACTGGACTAAATTTGAAAGAGCTAAAAACTACCATAAAGCATGATCTTCTAAACTAGACATTTAATAACACAGCTATGATAAAAAATTTGAAAAGTATATTCTTAATGTTAACTAAAGATATACAAGGATCATTGAATCATTTTGAGCGGTACTATTTCTCCCACCAGGGAACAAATTCACTTAGAGGCCACTAAGGAGTAACAAGTCTCACCTAGCAACTATAGATACTCTTCACAGAGAAAGACTCCCCTGTGACCAAATCTTGCAAAACTTTTTCTATAATGGATTTTCATACTTCAAGTCCAGTGTCTCCCTGAGATCATTCTTCTCTAAGGAAGAATTTGGCCTCCTCAAGCTTTCCAGTCATTGATGTTCAAGAACATGAAGTTGGCACTAAAAGCAGAGAGGCAGAGGGAGTGTGCTAAAATGGTAGTAGCTTTTAGATAGGAACACCATCCAGATCTTCCAGCTTAAAAAGGGAAATAGCATGATCAATTACCTAATGCCCATCCTAAATGAGCACTTGTATCCTGCTGGGAGCTGTTAAAGTGAGAAAGTGCATGGCATCAGGCTTTTTAAGACCAGCAACATTCATATAAATATCAGAATATGGTTGTGTGGCTATGAATTTGTGAAGCCTCTTGGCCTCTTGTCAACATTCATTTTTTGGCAGGACTCTATAATAATTGAGAAATAACAAAGTAGAAGTAGTAATATGAGAGAAAACAATCAAGAGCTTTAAGGACAAAAAGATCAATAGGAGAAAGATGCATGAAACGAGAAAAAAAAACAAAAATGAAACTAATCCAACTCACCAAAAGCTCATTTAACAAAATCCCTATGTCACGACTTTCCTAGTTAATGACTGACTTTGATTGGTTAAGTATATTTTATTTAAGTGTCTTCACTTAAGAACTTCATGTTAGCGCCTTGTTAATTAAGAAAGACAAGCTAAGTAAGGTAAAGATGAGTTCTTAAGTATGATTTGGAAGATCTAACACAAACGAGACCTTAATTAACAATTTTATTTGTAAGAAATAATCTAAAATTTACATGATACAAATACTTGAAAAAAGTACAAAATACAAAGAGAAAGCCAAAAAAGGATGTGGAGGAGACCACTAATTCCTCCTATTATCACCAGCAAAACTCACGCCAAAATTAGGAATCCAAATCTTCAGTCCCACAAATTCCTATCCCCTTCATGTCGCACTCTCAAGATTATGACACACATCCATCCTATTTAACTAGAGACATTGATGTTAACGGAACTATTAAACAGTAAAAGGGCTCATCAGAAAGGAAAAAAAAAAGCTACATTCTTGACCGTCATCGCAGCACTGTGTCGCCCCAACTCATTCTCTATTTACATCCTATTTTTCTTCGACAACTATCATCAAGCTAACTAAACCAAAGCCGACTCCACTCTGTCCTACAACAACCCTCTGCAAATCATTGGCTCTATAACTTTTTTTGGAAGTCATCCACCAACTCCAAGAGTGTAATCAATCTCATGGCCATTGTTTATGACGTCTTCGTCCCTTGGGGACCACAAAAGGTAGAACAAAGAAGAATTCTGCATGTCAGCTTTATTTTTCTTTAATGGAACAGATTTTCTTTTGTTAATTGTGTACTTTTCTTGTCTTTTTTTTTTTATCAAAATTCTTTTTTTTTACTATTAAAAAAAATCTTTTTTATACAATTAAAACAACCATTTTTTTTACGAGTCTTTAGTTAAAAGATATGTTTCACAATTTCATTAGCTTTGCCTTTTCTTGTTAAATGGATTGGACACGTGCCATAACCATGAGAGTGCAACATGAAGGGGACAGGGAATTATGGGACAGAGTATTTAGATTCCAAAATTAGCTTTAAAAATGGACCCAAACCGTCTATCCCCCTTTGTTATGTCCCTTCCTGTCCCCTCCTATCTATTTTTGCCATGTGTAGCCCTTAACTGCAGCTGACAATTGGTGTTAACATCCAACGTGAGAGATGGAGTGTTCACCTCCCATTAACAAACCGCTAAAAAAAAATCAAATTTATCTTCCACGGTGCCACAGAGTTCTATGTCCTATATGCTGGATTCTCAAACGCAATTATTGTTTGCACTTCCCCAAAATTTTTTTTCCTATTTAAAGAGGTAGGCTAGAATCGACTTCTCTTCAATTAAAAGAAACATTTTCTAACATATTTGTCTTTTGGTTTTTGTTCTTTTCTTTTGTTTGTATACTATTAACTCAATAGTGGAATTTCGGTCATTATATCATCTTGAATTGCATTGTATATTTTTTTTTTATGTTTGTAGTCTAATAAATGTCAAGCGCAAGAGCAAAAATTAATAAAAACATGTGAGTTTTGTGGTTTCACCACCGAAGGACTTGAAGGAGATGATCAAACTATTTAGCCTCTATCATGTTAAGAAATTTTCTGCTGAAAGAAAATAATATATTAATAGGCTTTAAAGAAATAGCCATGAACATCCCAAGATTAATAAACCTAAAAAAATTGGATCAACTGGACTAAATTTGAAAGAGCCATAAACTACCATAAAGCATAATCTTCTAGACTAGACATTTAATAACACAGCTATGATAAAAAATTTGAAAAGTATATTCTTAATGTTAACTAAAGATTTACAAGGATCATTGAATCATTCTGATCGTACTGTTTTCTCCCACCACAAAGCAAATTCACTAAGTGGCCACCAAGGATTTAACAAGTCTCACCTAGCAACTGTAGATACTCTTCACAGAGAAAGACTCCCCTGTGACCAAATCTTGCCAAACTTTTTCTATAATGGATTTTCATACTTCAAGTCTAGTGTCTCTTTGAAATCATTCTTCTCTAAGAAAAAATTTGGCTTGCTCAGGCTTTTTGGTCATTGATGTTAAAGAACATGAAGTTGGCATTGAAAGTAGAGAGGCAGAGGGAGTGTACTGAAATGGTAGTAGCTTCTAGATAGGAACACCGCCCAGATTTTCCATCTCAAAATGGGAAATAGCATGATGAATTACCTAATGCCCATCTTAAATGAGCACTTATATCCTGCTGGGAGCCGTTAAAGTGAGAAAACGCATGGCATCAGGCTTTTTAAGACCAGCAACATTCATATAAAGATCAGAACATGGTTGTGTGGCTGTGAATTTGTGAAGCCTCTTGGCCTCTTGTCAACATTCATTTTTTGGTAGGACTCTATAATAATTAAGAAACAACAAAGTAGAAGTAGTAATATGAGAGAGAACAATCAAGGGCTTTAAGGATGAAAAGATCAATAAAAGAAAGATGCATGAAACAGGGAAAAAAAAAAGCAAAAGTGAAACTAATCCAGCTCACCAGAAGCTCTTCTAACAAAATCTTTATGTAATGACTCTCCTAGTTAATGACTGTCTTTGACTGGTTAAGTATATTTTATTTAAGTGTCCTCACTTAAGCACTTCAAGTTAGTACACTGTTAAGCAAGAAAGACAAACTAAGTAAAGTAAAGATGAGTTCTTAAGTGTGATTTGGCACCTAATTGTGATTTGGAAGATCTAACACAAACGAGAGCTTAATTAACAAATTTATTTGCAAGAATAAGCATAATCTAAAATTTACATGATACAAATATTTTAGAAAGGTACAAAATACAAAGGGAAAGCCAAAAATATGATGCGGAGGAGACCACTAATTCCTCCTATTATCACCAGCAAACTCACGCCAAAGGAATCCAAATCTTCTGTCCCACAAATTCCTACCCCTTCGTGTTGCACTCTCAATATTATGACACGCATCCATCCCATTAAACTAGAGATATTGAAGTTAATGGATCCATTAACCAGTAAAAGGACTCATGAAAAAGAAAAAAAAAAGCTACATTCTTCATCATCATCGCACCGCTGTGCCACCCCAACTCATCCTCTATTTACATCTTGTCTTTCTCCAACGAGTATGATCAAGGTGGCTACACCAAACCCTACTCCACTAAGTCCTACCACAACCCTTGGCAAACTATGGGCTTTATAACTTTTTCGGATGTCATCCACCAACTCCAAGAGTGTAATCGATCTTGTGGACATTGTTTATGACATCTTCGTCGCTTTGGGACCAGATAAGGTAGAGCAAAGAACAATTCTACATGCCAGCTTTTTTTTTTTAATCGAACAGATTTTCTTTTGTTAACTATGTATTGTTCTTGTCTTGTTTTTATCAAAATTCTTTTTTTTTCTATTAAAAAAATAAATCTTCCAATATGATTAAAACAACCATTTTTGTTTTTTTTACGAGTCTTTAGTTTAGATATGTTTAATATTTTCATTAGCTTTGCCTTTTCTTGTCAAATGGAATCGACATGTGTCATAACCATGAGAGTCCGACATGAAGGGGATAGGAAATTGTGGGACTGAGGATTTAGATTCCAAAATTAGCTCTAAAAATATACCCAAATTGTCTATCCCCCTTTGTCATGTCCCTTCCTGTCTCCTTTTCTCTCTCCTTGCCATGTGTAGCCCTTAACTGTAGCTGACAATTGGTGTTAACGTCCAACATGAAAGACAAAGAGTTCAACTCCCATTGACAAACCCCTAAAAAAAATCTAATTTATCTCCTGCAGTGCCATAGAGTTATGTGTCCTATATGCTGGATTCTCAAACGCAATGATCATTTGCCACTTCCCCAGAATTGTTTTTCCTATTTAAAGATGTAGGCTAAAATCGGCTTCTAATCAATTAAAAGAAACATTTTCTGACATATTTGTCTTTTGGTCTTTGTTCTTTTCTTTTGTTTGTATGCTATTAACTCAATAGTGGAATTTTGGTCAGAATATCATCTTCAATTACATTGCATATTTTTGTTTGACATCTGTAGTCAGATAAATGTCAAGTGCAAGAGCAAAAATTAAAAATAACATGGTAGCTTTGTGGTTTCACCACGGAGAGACTTGAAGGAGATGATCAAATTATTTAGCCTCTATCATATTAAGAAATTTTTCTTTTGAAAGAAAATAATATATTAATAGACTTTAAAGAAAGAGCCATAAACTGCCCAAGAGTAATAAACCTAAAAAAATTGGATCAACTGGACTAAATTTGAAGGAGCCAAAAACTACCATAAAGCATGATCTTCTAAACTAAACATTTAATAACATAGCTATTATAAAAAATTTCAAAAATATATTCTTAATGTTAACTAAAGATATACAAGGATCATTGAATTATTCTGATCAGTATTATTTTCTCCCACCATGGAACAAATTCATCGAGAGGCCACCAAGGATATAACAAGTCTCACCTAGCAACTATAGATACTCTTCGTAGAGANAGGATTGTGTGTATTGGAAATCATACATTCATGCATTGCATATCTTTTATGTTGGTTTTGTGTTGATTGTTGGTTGGTTGCTTGTTTGTTTGTACACCATATTGCATGCTTGTTTACTATCTTCATTGCAGGCACTCAAAAGGACCCTTATTGAGTACATTCATGCACTTACTCCCTTAAGTTTGTTTTACAGGTTCTAACACTAGACCCAACAACTAGTGGATATTTATGGGCTAAGTTCCTTCTTTTTGTAGGTACTTATTCTTCAGAATCCTTGAGATTCTATGTTTACATGAGATTTAAGCTTTGTACTAACTACGTGTTATGCCTTTATAATATAAAGGTTAAGTGGCGCACAAGGATCAGGAAGGGCTTGCACTCGGAGCTTGATAGCTCAAAAGTCGGGCGCAAGTAAATGATCTTAGTTAAGAATTTTGTCTTGTATGTATATAGTACCTTGTGTACTAAGATGTTGCCTCTATTAAAGTACATTGTGGTGTAAAACCATTAAATTACTTTTGGGTGTATGTTAGTGATGTTAAGTGTGGATAGACTATTACTTGAAATTGAAGTAACTAGTATTTCAATGTTTTTGAAATTGTTTACTTAATTATTTGCATCGCTGGGACAAATGTATGCATATCTTTTTACAGGGTAGGTTAAGAAACTAGTTGCACGTAAATTATTTTAATTTACCTACAAGTAATGGTTAGCCAATATTAACTAAGTGGGATTCACTGTTCCTAAAAGCCTATAAGTCAAGTAATTCGGGGCACTGGGACCCCACTTCATGACACTCTATATCATTAATTTGTTATTCTCTTTGCCTCATGAGAGTCTGCAACTTCTTCCACGAAGCTCACAAACTTTTGCCCCCAAATTTTTATGTAGGAGAAAAACAATTATAGTCACCAAACTTGTTTCTTGATTAAAAAAACAAAAGATTACATCCACCAAACATCGTCTACGGGTTTCATGTACAACAAAAAATAAACAAAAAGATTTGAGAACCATGGTTTTGTTTGGCTTATCTGCTGTCATAGTAGCTGTAAATTTATGCTACATAGATCCTAAAGATTACCCAAAATAACCAAAGAAATAGGATGCTTCCAAAAATAGGACCACATTATTTATGCAATATCTAAATTACCAAGGAAAAGCAATGAAAACAAGGTGAGGCTTAGGATTAAATTCATGGACACCTAGTACAATGAAGGGGATTCTGAGTGAGCAGTAAAATTTAAACAGAATGCGGTTTAGATGTGGGGGCAACTATAAGGTGTGGAGCAAGTCTTAATGATCTACTGCACTATAAAGAGGCTTCCTACCATTGGAAGAAGAAACTCACCATTAAGTGGATGAATTTGTGATAGGACATTAGAGAAACTCACAAAACGAACATTTACTCTTCTTCCCCCTCCAATTGGTGGAACGAACCTTTCTTCCCCTTCAAGAGGAGCTTCCACCAAGAAAGTCGACTCCAACAAAGAAAAAAGAGGAAGCTATCGGCATCTAGCAAAAACAAAATGAAGCAAACAAACAAAGGCTCTTCACTAAAGAGAAATTAGAAGAATCCACCTGATTTCTTCATTCAGAACCATTGAATTCATCTAAGTTCACAGCTTTCAGGTGAGAAATTAGAATTTTTTTTAGGGTTTATTTTAATTGGAGTTGAACCCTCCATCTCTCAGCGTTGGACGTTAACACCAATTGTTAGCTGCAGTTAAGTGCTACACGTCGCAAGAAGAGAAAGGAGGGGACACGACAAAGGGGGGACATACGATTTGGGTTCCCAAAAATAAGCCAAATTAATTCTTACTACCTCAATGGATTCAATGTTATTAATGAAAGTTTAGGAAATATTTTCTAGAGATCACAAAGGATAAGATTCAATATGCCATTTTGCCAATTTTTTGAAGTAGGAGAAGCTCGCGAGAGTAACAACTCGCGTCTTGTTTCCCTTTAGTTGAACGGCAAAAACTTCATTTATCTTCAAAATTATTTGGTTATAATATTTTTTTCTTAATTAATTTGCGTTGTTATTGCTTAAATGTAATTGGTTTTTGTGGTAGTATTGCACAAAATGTTAAAGCATGAAGTGCAGTATTGGACTTTGGCAATATTTTGAAGTAGGAGATTCGAACGGTCTCATGACTTATTCCGTTTTAGTTGATCCAGAGATCTTATTACGAATGAAAGTCTAAATAAAGTAAAATTTAAAAATTACGTCTTATTATTAAAAGGAGATGATAGAATTTTATTGAAGGGCAAAAGCTTCATTTGTCTTAAACCTATTTAGTTATATATAATAAAGTTTTGCCAAATTAATCAGTTATTGCCTCAACGTACTTTATCTTAGTAAAAGTTTTGGAAATATTTGCTCAGAATATGAAAGATTTAGAACCGATATTGCATTTTGGCAAATTTTTTTGAAGTAGGAGATGCATACAAGTCTCAGGAGTTGTTTCCTTCTAGTTGATCAAATACAAAAGTCACTTTGTACACCTTTCCTCTTATATATATATATATATATAAGAGAAGGTTTTATCAAGAAAAAAAAGATTAATTTTTTAGAAAAATGTTAGTTTGCGTACCTAGTTATGATAAAATTTAATGAAAATTGAGCTCATATTGCAACAGAGCGTACATATTTTTCCAATCTTTTTTATCCATTAAGGAGAAAAAGATTTTATCAATAAAATATAAGAATTCAGCTTTACAGATAGAGCTAGGAAAAGTACAATATTAAGGCCAAAATAAACAAAAAAAAAATGGAGAATCCAAGGACTAAGAGTGGCGTGGCGTCTCAATTGAAATGGGCCCAGCTGGCTGTTTGTTGATTTATGGAATTAAATTACTTTAGTTTCTGCAGGAACAAATTCCAAATTAAAGGTATTTGATCTTGGCCTTCGCTACTTATATATACGTGCCATCTTTCACTAATATTAACATTCAGAATAAGCAGCAGAAATGAGCACGAACGTGTACGGAAGCGAGGTGTCAGAGATGACGGTGCGGGAGCTGCCGTGTTACGACGGTCGAGTGATAACTCGTGCCGTCTTGTCCAAGGTGGCTACGGACATGAGCGATGCCGAGAACAAGCTGGAGAGGGCTCGCGCCTACTTGGACGAGTTGAAGGCCAAGTTCGGGGACGGTGTCTGCACCAAGGGCCTAATCTACAACGCTACAGGGGCGGCCGTTAACTTCGTCAGGTCCTACG
>KK903278.1:0-26249 GCA_000696445.1 Aquilaria agallochum
AAAAGATCCTCTCTTGGGTGACGTCAGACTCCTCGGCCAATATTCTGGCAGGGAGTTACTACTGAGGAGGCAATAGCCTTTGGCTATCAAGGGTATTGTTCTGATGGCCTACAGAACATACCAACCTTGGGAGTTTTAAATGCACAATTTTGGCACTATAACTGGACTACCACAGAGTGGGTAACACCCAGGATTGAGCTATGTGGTCATTGCCATTAGCTTGAATGTTGGTCTAGAGAGTGCCCAAAGATTTTGCAAGAGTAAGGCCAAGGAAGGGCGAACCCTTAGGAGCAAAAAATGCACCTATTGAAGCCCTCATGCCACTATGTGCCTACACTTTGATGAGCTAGGTACCCAGGGAGCCAACAACTATGCAAGGTAACTTTAATGTTCAAGATAGCGGTATTAAGATTTTAATTGATACTGGTACTACTATTTCTGTCATTTCTTTGAGCATGGCTGTTAGGCTAGGCTTGCAGCAAACTTTGATGGATAAGATAAGGTTCATTAGAACTCTAGGGAGAGATATTATTTTTACCAATGAAATAGTTAATATCCTTTGGAGTTAGAGTGTCGTAAGTTTTTGTGTGACCTTGGGATTAATACATCGATCCCTAATGAAGTTGTTCTTAGGATGGATTGGTTAAATAGGCATAAGGCCTACATCAATTATGCCAATCATACAGTCACACTTGAGTATGCCTTAGGGGTAAGAGTGACTTGCATGGGTGGTTTGGTAGTTAGTGCCAAGAGCTTGCACCTCAAGCTGATGAAGTCCATTCCTATTATGAGTGAAGAAGGATAATATTCATTAAATGGGGTGGCAGTTTAGAAACAACTTAAGGAAATCCCAATAGCCAATCTATTTCTAATAGTATTTCCTGTAGATCTTCCAAGGTCACCTCCACAAAAGGGAAACTAAATTCTCCCTACACTTATAGCTTAGGATAGAGCCAATTTTCATACCCCTATCTCAAATGTCAGCACCTGATACAGATGAACTGAAAAAGCAGCTACAAAAACTACTTGAGAAAGGCTTTACAAGGCCAAGTGTCTCCACTTAGGGTACATCAATGTTGTTTGTGAAGAAGAATGATGGAACCCTACGTTTGGATATAGACTACAGGAAACTGAATGTAGTAACTATAAATAAAAAATACCCACTAGCCAGGATTGATGAGTTATTTGATAGGTTAAGAGGGGCAAAGGTCTTTTCTATAATAGACCTAAGGTCTGGATACTTCCAGATAAGGGTAAAGGAAGAATATATCCTAAAAATTTCATTTAGGACAAGGTATGTGCATTATGAGAACACGGTTATGCCTTTTGGAGTGACAAATTTTTTGACAATGTTCATGGATTCCATGAATAAGATTTTTAGGCCCTACTTGGATAAATGTGTTAAGCTATTCATTGATGACATTTTAGTGTACTATAAGACTCCCCAAGAACGTGAAGAACATTTAAAGGTAGTTTTGTAAGTGCTTAAAAATAACCAATATTTTGCAAAACTATCAAAGTGTCATTTTTGGGCAAGTGAAATTCTATTCTTCGGGCACATCATAAATGCTTAAGAACTAAGTGTCGACCAAGAAAAGGTAAAGGTAGTGATGGAGTGCAAACAACCAACCATTGTAAGTCAAATTAAAATTTTCTTGCTGCTGGCTAGTTATTAATGGAGGTTCATTAAATAATTCTCTATAATAGCTTAACCATTGACTGCCTTGATAAAGAAGGCGCAAAAGTTCATTTCGACTTCTAGGTGTGAGAAAATTTTCTAGGAGCATAAGAAAAGGTTAACTTCTGCTCCCATCTTGATACTACCAGGTCCGCATAAGACTTTTGTGGTTTATACTGATGCATCTACGTCAGGATTAGGATGTGTGTTGATGTAGGATAAGCAAGTGATTGCATATAGGTCTAGGTAGCTAAGGCCTAAAGAAGTGATGTACCCAATGCATGATCTTGAGTTGGTATCCAATGTGTTTGCCTCAAAGCTCTAAAGACATTGCCTTACGAGAAGGTCCTTAAACATCTTTATAGACCATAAAATTTAGATTTATTTATTTACCCAAAAGGACCTGAACATGTGGTAGAGAAGGTGGATAAGGTATATCAACGATTATGATTGCTCAATAGATTATTGTTTGGGTAAAGGCAATGTAGGTGCCAATTCGTTGAGCCGTAAGTATTCTAGGGTGATTCTCTTCGAGGATCAGGTGCTTAGTACCTCAGAAGGTTCTAATGTGAAATATTTTTCAGTCTTGTATGAAATCTGGCAGGACTAGGAAAGGCTCAAGTCATGGTCCTAGAAATTTAGTCAACTTGGCTTGCTAAGATTAAGGAAACCCAAGACAAGGACCTGAACTTGGAGAAAATTTTTGGAAAAGAAAGGATAGGTTGCTTCATTATGGTGATTGGTTCCATGTGCCATGTGACTTAAGGCAACAAGTGTTGCAAGAGGCACACACGAGTAAGCTTAACATTCAACATAGAGTGAATAAGATGTACCATGACCTTATGACTCAATTTTAGTGGCCAAAGTTTAAGAGGAGCATATATGAATATGTGTCTAAGTGCCTTACTTGTCAAATGGTAAAGGTAAACTGCCAAAAGCCATTAGGAATGCTGCAAAGTTTACCCCTCCAAGAAAAAAAGTGGGCTTTCATCATATTGGACTTTTGTGTGGGGTTACCCAACATAAGAAGTCAGTATGACTCAATTTGGGCAATGATGGATAGATTAACAAAGTCAATGCACTTTATCCCCATTAAGATTACTTACACCATGGAGAGGTTGGCCCGATTGTATATTTGGAAATTAGTAAGGATCCATGGAATTCCTAATCAAATTATATCTGATAAAGATCCCTGTTTTGTCTCAAGGTTCTTGAATGCCTTTCAAAAGGTTATGGGTTCCACTGTGAACCTAAGTACTACTTATCACCCTTAGATTGATTGGCAACATGAAGGATGACCCAAATCTTGGAGGACATGTTACGAAGCTCTATGATGGATTTTAGACAGGATTGTAACCAACACCTACCTTTGATTGAGTTAATAATAGTTATTGATAAGCCATCAAGATGGCGCCCTACGAAGCTTTGTATGGGAGTAAGTGTATAACACCTCATTGTTGGGCGGATAAGGCAGATGAAGTTGGTGTTGGCCTAGAAATCATTTGTGAGACCATGGCAGAGATAAAGTTGATCAAAGCAAGGATCAAGGCTACCTCATATCAAAAAGCCGAGTATGCAAATTTGCAGAGGAAGGACTTGGAGTTTCATGTAAGAGACAAAGTACTCCTTAAGGTTTCCCTTATGAAAGGAGTGGCAAGGTTTGGCCAAAGGGGAAAGTTATCTCCAAAGTACATTGGTCCATTTGAAATCCTCAAAAAGGTGGGGAAAGTAGCTTACTGGCTGGCCTTGCCACCAAGTTTGGCCCATGTTCATAATGTCTTCCATGTAAGTTCTTTAAAGAATTATCTCCACCATGTTTTTTTTCATGGGCTAGTCTTTCCCATAGCTCATCTTCTACAAACCTCTCCAATTCTATAATTTTCCATCAAATTTGAATGTCTAAATGTAAACTCAAGCAGCCTCTAGCTCATTCTTAATGCATTTGCTTCAATTGAGCTCTTTATTGCATGTTTTGGTCATAAGCCCTAAGAAAAGTCTCTTAGGTTGGAATAAGTTGGTTTTAAGTTTTTTCAAAAGCTACAAATGGTCTTACTTTCAAGTTCTTGGTGCCACATCATGTTGGCTTTAGGTCTAGAACTCAAAAGAGCTAAGTTGAGCTTAAGTGTGCTTGTGGTGCTAGTGTTTGGTTCTTGCTTTGTAGCTAGATTTAAGGTAAGGGTTCAAGTTATTTTAGCTCAAACAATGCATAGAATTATTTTCTTACATGTGTAAATAAATTAGAAAGAAGAACTATCTCCTCCTTGCCTATGGACATGACTCTGAGCATTGTCCTAAGCATTTAATCCTATGACCAAGAAAAATAGGGGCAAAGGATTCCCAAAAAGTTTTCTAGGAAGGGACTTCCAACGCCCAAGTCAGGAAGGTATTAGGGTTGAGGTATCAATAGGAGGAAGATAAAACAGTGGTACCTTCTGGGTGGGACACCTTCCATCTTTTATAGGGCTAAGGAATATTATATCTCTGTTCATTCTCTTGATCACCCTTCAACACATGTTGGGGGAATCTAGGTGACTTGTTTCACATTGTCCCACTTCGCCTGGTTACTCCTTTTTTAGCCACCTCGAGATTTTATCGAGGTGTCGCCACATATACTCGATCTTGTCCCAACATGTGCCTCGGTAGATGTTTAAGGGGATCCTGAAATATGTTACCTTGAAGTTCTTGCCACAAAAGTCCCGATCGAGGGTAGTATCATGAGGTGCCCTTGTGCCGAAGATTAGGTGTCTTCGAGAGGCGAACTGCACTAATTCCAAAATATTCAAGTTCTTTTCACCATCACTTGCCTCTCCCTAGTCTCGAAGTCTTCATGGAGATTTAGGACTTGGTAGTTATGGCTATCCAGACCTTCATGGTGTCTGGTTGTTTGACTAATTTGGATTTTCCTACTCTGATGCCATGTCAACAATAGCTTGTGAGTGTCTTTTCTAGGGACTCGTTGATTTCTTACACACTTTTTTCATCTTTGGAAAGTCATTTAAATGAAAAGTACATTTATTTTTCTTAGGAGTAGGTCCCCAGGCATTATATATTATCCCCCATTGTTCTAGGCTTCCCATTGTTTGTGAACGTAAATTAGTGGTGCTTCTGGGTTCTCCTCTTACTCGCTTTCTCTCAGCTTATTTTTGTGGTGGTAAGATCCTACCTTGCTCCGTCGATCAAGTAGCATTTTTTAGCCACTTCAGTCATTGTAGGCAAATGTTACTGACTCCTCTTTCCCTAGCCTTTCTTAAGATAGTTATATTTTGGTAAGATGGCTTCATTTGGGATTCCTTCCTCCCCCGAAGCTTAAATTTCCTCAGAGAATCCATGGAGCTCCATTGATGTTCATCTTAGCTGCGCTACTTTGCACAACTTGTCGAAGTGGAAGAAGAAATATTACCTTTTTTCTAATGCATCTTTTCGCCTTCCTAACATAGAATAACCTATTTATCGTCCATGGGAAAATGAGATCATTGTTGATTCAAGGATCCTAAATCCTCCTCTTTCTTGTAAAGTTCCTTTCTTGGTCAACTTACTTCATAAAGAGTACAGGTTCTGTGATGTCCTTAAGCGTAAGTATGATATTCCTCATCTTGCTTATTTTCTTGATGTTATTCTGGTCTGTTTTTCAACATTTCAGATGATACGGACCCTGTGGAGTTTTACAAAAGGAAGTTCGAAGAAGACCATCGTCGAGCCTAGGAGGAAAGTAAAAAAAAAATTTTTTAAAAAAAGCATTCTTCAAAGAAAGTTGATGTCGTGCCCCCAAAATGCCTTATTCACCATCTGGAGTTTGTTCCCCTGCTAGTTTAGCGCATGCAACTACAGTCTTAGGGGATGTTTCCAACTGTTGGAGTCTTTATCTCCTTTGTAGGAGGGGATGCTTGAAGTATCTTTAGAGGTTGAGAAAGGGAAGAAAAAGGTGAATTTGCATGTCATTAAGGTTTTCGATCCTAAGGTTGTTGAAGTTCCTTATCTAGGTTTAGTTTCGACCTTCTCATCTGACTTGGGGTTTTCTGGTTTGTATAAGTTTACTAGTGAGTGGTTGGGGACCGATACTTTAATAGAACTTCAGCATGATTATTTAGGGACAATCTCAAAACCTAAATCGGTGGCTGATCACAATAGAAGAAGGCAGAACAGGAAGTCTAAACTTATGAAATGAAAGGTCTTCTTATTGCGTATCTGGAACATACAGAGGATATGGATCTATTTGACTCTAATGATTCCTGAGTTATGGTCCCTTAGATTGCTCAAGGTATTATTTCGTGAACCACGTTCCATACTCTCTCATCCGAAGCTTCTAACTAAGAGATGGTTGCTTCTTCTTTTTTACCCATTATTTGATGAAGGTAGAACTTCTGTTATCACCGCATCTTAAATTTTATCCTTGCCAGCTTACCTACTTTTCTTAGTCTTCTCCCTTTCTCCCTCTTTTTTCTTAGATGCTCGCTATCTATGGATATTACCAAGATTACTTAGCAAAGCAAAAGAAGATTCATTCCATGATCGAGCGTCATCTGGAAAAAGCTAAGGAAGCCTTGGCCTTTGGTTTCTTTCAAGGCCAGCGACATGGAGAAGATATGTGAATCTGAGTTGGCCGAACTTGAAGCCTTGATGATGGATCAGATTATGGGTTTTATTGAAGATTACTCAGTCTGCATGAAGGAGCTTGGGGGGATAGGGGAGAGACAATGAGTCTTAGCTTGGGAAAGACTTGAAGCCATGGTTGCCACTCTTAAAAAGGAGAGGGAAGATCTTAGTTCAACACTTACTCATGCCAAGGAAATGGCTAAGACTCTCGAGGATGACTATGCTAAACTTGCTAATGAAAAAAGAAGGTGTTGAAGGTATCTCCTTTGTGGGGTTTCAAGACAAATCTTGCTCATGCCACCATCAAGTACTAGATAAGAACCCCAATCTAGATTTGCCTTTTTTATATGCTTTTGCAAAGCCTTCAAGCAGCCATTCGTCTAGGTCCTAGAGGGAGTTCTTAAGTCCTTATTTGGCTGCACACATGGAGGAAGAAGAGGAAAAAGAAGAAGATGATGATAATTCCTCCAAGAATTAGTATTTTGGTTTTTGCTTCTTTTTGGGCACCAAATGTTGTACTTTTGGCTATAAATTATCAGTCTTGTTCTCTTTTTCATTGTTCTTTTTTTTTTTTGTTATTGGTTTAGCTGTACCAAACATGCCTAAACTTCATTATTTCAAAAAAGATTTAAAAGTATGATGGGAGAACTTTTCCTTCATTATGAATTTTGAAATAATTGCCACTGTTTGGCTACATTCTCATTTTTTAGGTACAAACCTCGATTACTTGCTAAGCATAGTATTTTTTCTGAGATAATCGGAGTGCCATATTTTTTCCAGATCCTTTCCAAAAGTATCTTGAAGCTTGAAAACTCCAGGTTTCAATTCTTCGGTTACGGGGTATAGCCTTTCTGAATTGGGATGAAAACTCCTTAGGAAACCTTTTGAGGCCTAAGCTCCGATTTTTGAAGAACCAAATCATCTTCTCTGATGTTTTTAGCCCTTCATTTTAGGTTTACGACCACGACCACCTTCTACTGGAATGCTTTTTTTCTTAATGCTGCATTTTCCCGATTTTCCTTTGTGAGGTCCAATTTGGTTTTGAGCCCTACTTCATTTTTTTTCTGGGTCAAATATTTGCACCCTTGTTGAAGTATTCTCTATTTCTATGGGGATTCTAGCCTTACTTCCGTAAACAAGGCAGAAAGGGTTTTTCTTTGTCAATTTCCTTAGAGTGATTTGGTGACTCCACAATACACTTTGCAATTCCCTAGGCCATTTCCCTTTCGCTTCTTCCAGCCTTTTCTTCATTCCATGTTTAATGATTCAATTGGATACTTCTACTTGGTCGTTACTTTAAGGATCAGCTATCGGAGCGAAATGAATTCTTATTCTGATGCTACCAGTGAATTCCTAGAATCTTTTATCTATAGACTGTATTCCATTGTCAGTTACTAAGATTCTTGGTAACCCAAATCTGCAAATTATATTTTTCTAGATGAATTTATGAATTTCTCTAGAAGTTATTCATGCCAGAGGTTCAGCTTTGATCCATTTGGTGAAGTAACCTATGGCAATCACATAATATTTTACTCCACCAGAGGCCATGGGAAAAGGTCCGATGAGATCTACTCCAGCCAAAGTGCTGCACTCTAGCAGTTGTAACCCAAGTGTAGGTTGTCGCAAGTAATAAAATCTCGGGAGTCCGAGTGTCGAACCATAGGGAAGTGAATTAAGAAATACATGTTGAAGTTTTAATAAATAAATTTTTGGTGCAAGGTGTGAACAAGTGTGAATTAAAATTGAAATTCAAATAAAATAGCTAAGGTTAGGGGATCCACTTTTAATATATCGGTTATGATTAATTTTAGCCCATCTTACCACTCAATTGAGATCCACACATAAAGGAGGTCCCAAANACTTGGACAAAGCTTTGGTATTAAAAACTAGAACAAAACTAAAGAAGAAAAGCTAAAGATGAAACAAGAACATGGAAATGGCCTAAGCAAATGGCCTAAGAAAATGGCAACCTTTACCCTCCCCCCAAGGTGCCTATTTATAGAGTTTTGGGGTGGGTGAAATGGTAAAAAATGATAAAATATAGGTAAATACAAATCAACAATTGCAGGCCGCAACTTCTTTTAATTTTTCGGCCATTGTAGATATCAGATCAACTCTTCCTCAATGCACAGAAGTTGTAGATCTCCTCCTTAGCTTCAAATTGATAGCTTGCTTATTCAAATCGGACATCCGTAGCTCAAGTTATGATTTTTCTACCGAAACTGCTCTTTAGCACACGAAATAATGAAGGGTCTCATCTATAATCAGATTTCGCCAATGAAAATGATCAAACTAGCTTGCGGAATGAACCAAAGTTGAAGATCTATGTGTTGGCTTTCAGATGAATTTGGAATCACTCAGTTCCGATGCCTACAGCTCCAGATATGATTTTTTCTTGTGAAGGGCCGCCAAGTGATGATTTTTACCTACATAAAAAATAATTATTTAATATATATATTTTAATATTAATGAACAGTAAAGTACGTATGTACAGTGAATACGTGTATGAATAGTGAAATACGCGTATGAACAGTAAGTCGGTGAATAGTGACAGGTGAATGGTAAAAAATGTGCATAAATAGTAAAAATGCATGAATAGTAACCCGGTGGAAAAATGCTGAGAATATAGAAATTAATCATACTCAAAGTTTATAATGATGATTTAAACCCTTAATAACAATACACTTATGAGTATTCACCACAAAGCCTCAATGCCGATGTAGGATCCACAGGTTCTATAGTGTACTTCCTTGACTATGTTTTCCACATCTTCTTCCTCAATTTATTTGTTTAGGGGATTTGAGTACCCTTGCCGATACAATTCATTGCCTATGGCAAAGTATCTTCTTGCCCTTTTTTCTACCTAGGCAGCTTCTTGGGGTTCATCAGGGAGCTACCTACTTGTTAGAAAATTCCATATTGGTATCCTCTATCCCCCGTTTATGTTCATTATCGTTATAACACCAATGCTTGGTCTCTCTACATAGACCTAGTGCTTAGATGTTTTGGCGAGGGCATATGTCTGGGCATTATCTTTTCTGGGACCCATTTTTATTTTAACAATATCAAATTTCTAAAAACGTTCTTTGATGTAGTCAAATTATTTTCTAAGCTTTGCCTCTTTGACCTCGTACTCTCCCTTTAATTGTCATACCATCAGCTAAGAATCACTATAGGTGAGGATACTCTTCAATCTAATGTTCCATGCCAACTTAACTTGTTACCACTCTGAGTGCTTTTATACAATGACCATATTTAGTGTGTCAAGTCCCAGGAGCTCTGCATGTTCTATAGGCCAAGCAAAACAATGCTCACCATGATACCTAAATGGCCCATTTGGTCTTTAAATAAATATATGTATATTGGTCAAACCATTACACACATATTCACATGCAATTTCATCTTGAAAGTAATGATGACAATCATATTCTTTATTCCTGGCCAATATGGAATTTGAGTAAAATCCCCAAGTGCATGTACAATCATATGCACACTTGGTGCCATTGGTGCCCATTTTACATGTCCAAACTATCATATCGAGCCCCGCTCAAATTCTACCCATGTTCTCCTACGCCCTAAAGGTTTTAAACCTTTTAATATACTTAAACTATCATAAGGAAATAGGTTTAAGACCTTAAATCCATCTAAGTTTACAGTTATGGATTTTTACATTTAACCGGGTAGAAGTGACTGTATGAACAGTGGACAGCAAAATCAACCAACTTTGACAGGCCATAACTCTGGCTACAGTGCACCAAATATAGTGATTAAAAAGCCAATTTATTCATATTGAAGTGTTATGGGTGTGGTAAAAATTTCATAGCCAAATTCTTTATGTACAGAAAGTTATGGCAATGGAAGTACAGGGCACCAAATTTTAGCCACTATAGACCATTATGCCCATACAAAATATCATAATATTCATACACTTTATTTCCAGGTGCAAAACCTACTTGGTAGTGTCCATACATATCTTATACACCTGGTAAAACCATTTCCATGAATTTATAACCCTTCTAACCATCATTCATAAAAATGCCATGAAAACAGCCCAGAAACACCATATGGACAGCATTATATACACACTTCAGGCTACACTTCATTGATGCATATATCCTTCTCACACTGCACATACAACATACCCAACTCATTTACTTGCATTCATGCACTACATACATGTCATAACTTAGTTAATATGTACATTAAGAGTCTTGGAGAACTTCAAAAGTACTAAGCACTCCAAAAACTTGAAGGGACTAGCTGCTGCGTAAGGTAGGAAGTATCATTACTAAAAATAGCTAATGTGCTCCAAAAAGCATGAAAATTTCCAGTTTACAACTAAAGAAATGAAAGTTAATATACCTGAAATTTAACAGAGAAATTCAAACTACAGCTATTTGTTTGAATGCTCTCTTTCAGATACTCCTGAAATAGACAAAAAAGGGTAAGTTTCATGAATGACACTTAATAAGGGCTTGTCAATAAAATCTTCAAACTCCAGTCATATACCTGAAATTTAAAGACACTAAAACACAAAAATACAGTGCAAATACACAAATAAATCCATCCAAATGCACAAACAAACACAGCAACAAACATATGTAATGTTGGCAGCAATAAAACTTTAGGGTTAGTCCATAATCATTCAAATAAACATAAAGAACTCACTATGGCAGGCCTCCTCAAGCTATTGCTTGGTTTTAGAAGGTTATTAGATCTTAGTTAGTACTAAATTAGGCTCTTACTGTTAGTAGGTTATGTCTCTTTCATCAAAGCCACAACAGCATCATAACAGTCTCTTGGTATGTGATATTCCACTTTAAGGTTCAACAATCGAACCGCAGCGAATAGTTTAGAATACTTATCACATCCATCCCATAAAGGTGTGGATGTGGAATTCAACAACTTTGAAAACCTTCTAAAACCTTCATTAGCTTGTTCATCCACTTGACTATAATTTTGATGGTAACTTAGTTCGACTACATCAAAAACCATTTGGGCATACAAATTTGCATATGAAATACACTTATATTGGTCATACGAATCTGAACTATCATAGAACTAAATCAAGAGATTATTAAATGGCTCCCCATGAGTTGCCCAACTTAAGTAACACAGCATGAAACCTCATTTCTACATATGAACTCTAACTTCATCACAATCCTTAAATCTCAAATTTATAAATTTCCTACATGGGCAGCGTATTTCTCCTCCATCAATATGGCCTAGATTGCTACAGGCAAATATTATGAATTGCTCAACCCAAGTCTCCCTCTCCTCTTTGTACCCAATTCATCTAGATAAGAAACGATTACTATGCATCCAACTACGTTCCCGTTCCATGAAATGCCACAAATGCAAATATATTTACCTTTTTTTATCTCCCCTAAACCATGAACCAAGAAACTTATTTATAATTCACTCATCATAAAGCAAAAAAAAAAATTAGTAAGAATAAATGACATCTCACACACCTAAGAAATAGAAATGTATTTAATTCACAAAAAATTATTTAAAAAATAAATATTTGTTATTTTAAATTTATTTTCTAAAATAAAGAATAATTTTTCATGTTTAAAAATTACATTAATTCATACCTCATTCAAACATTTATTCATCTTAATAGGCAAACTCTTTTTATTTGATAATTACTTGATAAATATATGGACACATAAGTATCACACCCAATCAAAAAAAATTAATTAAAACTATTAATATACCAATTTTCTATTAATTCCTAAGATTAAAAATTAAAAAAATCCACAAATAGAATATATCAATGGGTAACCTACCAACCATAATTCCACACAAAAATATCACACCCAATCACATAGAGTTAATTTAAAACTAACAATATACTAATTCTCTATTAATCCCTAAAATTAAAAAAAAAGTTCCATAAATAGCATCTATCATTGGGTAACTGTAGCAACATGATTTTCAGGAGTCGTCATCAATCGGTTTCATCTATGTTGATTGGATATCTATTATGGCCTGTGAGAGATTCTAAGATTGTGAGTCAGTTATGTTAAAATAACATTATTAAAATGCCCGGAAATTGTTACCATGGGGTTCGGTTTTATCTTTTCTTAACTTTTTATTTCTTAGCCTAATCTTCGATTGAGAGTGATTTTTATGAATTCTATTTAATTTAATTCGAAACTGTGAATCTTATCATACCAACTAGATATGGAATTCTAAATGTCTTAGAAATCTCGGGACGTTACCAAATCCACCAAAAATTTGAAAGGAGCACCTTGCTTAAACCGTGAATTTTATCAGACCAATCGAATACGAATGGATAATCAGTCTCAGGATTTTTATCAAATCACCAAAAACGGATACTTGAAAATTTGCCATGTGTTTAGAAAATTAGCTCTATTAAGCTTCTCCTAATTCCTAAAAGATGAGAAAAAAAAAGTAAATATACCTGAGCAATTAATCAACTAATTATTTTTTTTTTATTATTTTCAAGGTGCATTATGGGATCTAAATTAAAGAAAATAAAATTACAACTAGAAGAATGAAAAAAAATGAATTCGTAAGCAAACCAATAATTAAATCAAGAGAATAAATAAATAAATAAATAAACAAATAAATAAAGGAAACAAAGAAAAAAAATAAATAAGATAAGACAAAGAAAATAAAGAAAGAAAGAAAACAAATAAGTAAAGTAAAGAAAACAAATAAGCAAAGAAAACGTATAAATAAATAAATAAGGCAAAGAAAATAAATAAGAGAATAACTAATCAAGCCAGAAAATAAACATACCAATAAATAAACAAGGAAAAATAACTGAATAATTAATTAAACATTCTTGCAAGGCTAAACAAATAACTAAAGTAACATGAAGCAAAACAAAACAAACAAAAGTAAAACAGTTAGGCCGTATTCTATATACATTTAATAGCTAAAGTTGATGCATAACTTAAACAAGCAAATAAATGAAACAAGAAAAAAAAAAAAAAGAAATCAATGAAAATCCTGCTGTTAGTGACTGGTATGCAAAATAAAATAAAGTTAGTGAATAGATTGATGAAATAAATGATTGAGAGGACTAGTCAGGGGTTTTACCAAAAAAAAGAGTGACTGGGTCAGTCCGGACTGAAACGGGTTCGCGGGTCGAAATTCGGATCTCGTCTTTCAATTTGGTTGTCGGACGGCGAAAGGGACCACCAGCGGGTCGGGCGAGGTGACGGAAGAGTTTGGAGGATGCTGCGACGAGGGAGGACGAGCTGGGGGGCTGGCGGGCTACGCGAAGAGAGGCGAAACGTCGCGGCGGCGATCGGCTGCGATCCTCCCCTCTCTGGCGGCGTCAGGTGAACGGCGGCTCGGGGGTTGACGGCACGACGGAGGCGGCGACCTGTGAGGGAAAAGGCGAAGCGTCGAGGGAGGGGAAGCGTCGGCCGGGAAAAAGGAAGGCGAAGCGTCGGGGCAGCAGAGGAAGACCAGGTGGTGGCGGCGCGAGGAAAAGGTTTAGGGTTTCTGGGAAGAAGGGAGGAGAGGCTTGGGGCTAAAACTGCTGTTTAACCTTTCTTTTCACTAGAAGCTCAGGGCTTCCAATTTCTTCCCCCTTTTCATCAATTAATGGCCCATACTTATACTAAGAGTGGCTAGGTGAGATTAGCTAGGTCTTACAGAATTTAAACTTGATCCAAGTTCAATTTGAGGAGATTATGATATAATCTGGTAAAGTATCAGTTTAAGTCCAACAAAACTCTCAAGCTGCTGATCTTGCCCTAAATTCTGTGCGAATTCCAATTTGACCCAACACTTCCGGGATTTCTCAGATTAGCCCAAAACTTTGCAAAATAGCCAGATTTTCCTAGAATTTCATAAAATCGCCAGATTTAGGCGAAACTCTCTAAAATTGACAGATTTGCCACAAACTTTCCAATTTTGCCTAAAACCTTTAAAAACCCTCAATTTCCACCCAACTTTTTCTTTTTACCTAAATTGACCCAGCAAAACCTTCAGGACTCTAAATTAGTATCAAAACTAAACAATGTAACCTAAATGTGACAAGACCAACTAACTTTAAAGTAACAAAAATTACCTAAATGTCATAACAATCAACCAAATTGCCCTAAAAATGAAAATGTCCCATAAACTAATTTTCCTAACCTAAAAACTTAAAAAAAGTCAGTGCTTGAATAAAATTGGGTGTCAACAATAACCTATTAACCTTAGTTCCACACATAAATATCACACCCAATCAAACAAAGTTAATTTAAAACTAACAATACACTAATTTTTTAAATAAATTTTTTATTAATTCTTGATATTTCAAAAATTCTAAAAATTACATATATCAATGGCTAACCTATCAAATTTAATTCCAACCATAAAAAATAACAAATCACTCACATTTCATACATTTCACAACCAAACAAACCCAGGCTTCTCAAATTTTTCTAAAAAAAATTGAAAATGAAAGAGAAAAAATAAATCATTTAACAACTTACCTTAAAATTGAACAAAAAACCCTACAAATGAGTAAGTAACCTTTCCAATATGTGAACACAAGTAAAAATTGTACTCATTATACCCAGAAGTTTAAACAACTGAAAAAATTAAAAAAAAATAAGACAAAAAAAGCTTAAAATGGGGAAAGAAAAGCTTGCCTCTTTTTGTGAATAGGCACCAAATCTACAAATTTGAGCTGAAAAAATGGCAATAAAGGTAGCCAATAACACGGATTTGCTCGTTGGTAAGATGGAAGTTCAGTGTGTGCTTGTGAGAAAGTGAGAGAGATGATGAACAAAGAGAGCAGAAGAAATGGCTAAAGCTCAAGCTGGGGNTTAAAAAAATCTCCAATGGCCATGGCCGTTGGAAAATTATCTTTCGCCATTTCCCATGCCCTACCCAATGCGAAAAAAATTCCCTCCCTCATTTTCATTTCCTATTTCAAATTTCATTTCAAATTTTTTTATATAGAGCTTAAAATAGTGAAATTGGAGCAAATACAAAATTAACTTTACCAATGGCTTAGCCGTTGGATTATTTTTTTTCCTACTTTCCAACGGTTCTTTATGTTGGAAAATTAATTTTTTTAAGCAGAGAGTCACATTCCATCATATAAAGCCACCAAAGTGAGAATGAAATGCTCAGTCGCAAACACCATAGTTGTTCCAAGACAAGCGACTGACATAGGACTGAAGTGAGCAATTGAATGGCACGCTGAGAAATGTGCAATTAAATTATTTTGTCACTCATTTAATGGAATTGCTTTTTTATATATTAATTGAAAATTTAAATCTCTAATATTAAATTAATAATAATTATAATTATTTAAAATCATTTCAAAATTTAATTAAAACAAAAATTTGAAATAAAAATTCATATGTTATTATTATAAAATTTCAATTTAATACAAAGTAATTACCCTAAACCCTAAATAAGAAAACAACTAAACCCATCGAAAGAGTACATGAATGGCATCCTGGTCGATCTAATCGGCTAAACGATCTTAAGTCTAGTGCTCCCCCTTAACCTAATGGTCACTTGGGATCTCCTATGTCTCAGGTGCCCAACTCCCAAGCTGAGTTGGGTTAGGATCAATCAGCTTCATCATGTCAAGATAATAATCTGCTGGCTGCTCCTGTAAAGTCTGTGATGCCGATAAAGGCCCAATGGATACCAGGTAAAGCTGATCGAATGTCACGTTAGCTATAGTTAAAACCCTAACATCATTGTAACCCCACTCAATACCAGAGGATTTTGATAAAATGCCAGTGCTTGCTAAGATCCTGTCACTTAGGGATATGGCCCATGGGAATTGATGTTTGGGATCCAGACATCCCATGACATGTTCTATGGTTGATTGGGGTATGGGATCCCCCTCCAGCCGACCCTCATAGAATGAGGCTAAGGTCAACACTTGGGGGCAAGGTCCTCTGAGTGTGCATCCTGCCTATTGTAGTTGTAGCAGTAGCCACAAATTAGTACCCGGCCTGCAAACGCCGCATCCTAACCAAGGTCAGCAAAAGGCCTCAATCCCCCTCACCCTTTAATTTGACTACACCTACTAGGCCTATTGAGCTGGAACCTCTACTTGAACAGCAAGGAGCTATGACCAAAGTCCTACATTTTCTTGATGTAGCTGATCATGACAATTGTCCTCATGCCCCTAAAGTTCGTAATGGTTAGGATATAGTGAATATAAAAATTTATATAAATAGTAAAGGTTTAAAACAACACTTCTTATCGTGCATGTTGGTAATGATTAGGGAATGCTACCACCTGCAGGACCCCCATCCACAACCACTTGTAGGCCCGGCCAACCACATTCTTCTAGCACTTCAGACAAAGGTGGGATGCTTCGATGTATCTAGGCTATATATAGCTATGCGCGTCACCTCATGTATGGCCTAATTAAGCAAGAAATGATAAAAATGTAAAAAAAAATAATGTTACTTAAATATTAAATAAATTAGCTTGTTATTACTTACCACATTATCAACATGTTGCTAGGAGAATATCTCTCTTCCTCAACGCTTTGTTGACATTCATCAGATAAAGTCACCAAATTGTGAAGGCTAGTCGTCCTAATTCTGTCATACTGAAAGTAAAATTTAAAGTAACATTTAAAACTAAAATAATGTATTTATAAATCAAAATTTTGGTGGAATTATATTTTACCATGTGATCATAGAGTTGTTGCTTTGTTTGATTCCCAAGAGAATGCTTGTGCAGCTCCGCCACCTTTGGTGTATCCTTATTGAGCTACAAGTCATTTAAAAGAATCATTAGTAAATCAAATAAATAATATATTACCATGTTTTAAAAACAACAAGTAGAAGTAAAATTATATTTTCTTACCCTATTCTTCTTTATGATGCCACTAACATGCTAGAATTTCTTCTTATGCCAATGGTTCATCAAATTCTCCTAATGATCAGGCAAGATGTACCTAGGACGGTGAAGAAGGAGGTAGGGGTACTCGTTATGGCAAGTCCCCATCTAGCTGATGGGTGATGATGAAGGTCCTAAAATTGTTCAACTTGTTCTTATATTGACCCCCCTAAATGGGTGTAAATACACCTTCCTAATCAAGTACTCGTCAGCCAAGTCTCAACAGTATTGCTGAAACATTTTGGGTGGCAAATTGTATACAACAATGGAAACTAGCCAGATAGAATTTGTCACTCTTATTACAAAATTCGATATAAACTACTATGTGGATAGTCCAAGATGTACATTCCTGAGTTTAGTAGTAAAGTCAGGGGAAGTTGAATCTATATACTACCAAGCCTCTGTTTGGCATGAATGATCCATTGAACCTTGTGACTAAGTTGATTACTTGCATGTCATATCATGTGTTTTGCAGTTCTGGTAGACATGAATAATTGTTTTAGTTTGTCAATGATTAGTAGGTGCAGCAACACTTTTCTTGAAATTGATTTTTTGTTGTCCCTTCCTTATATCTACACTTTCCACAAATTGAGCATTGTGTTACCTATAGTTTTTTGTTATTGAATGACATATAATTTTTTACACACGCATTTATTTTCATATACAAGATATCCAAACCCTTCATCATTTGCTTAGGCTCATATAACATCTCTGGCAATCGATTGTCCTCTAAAACAAATTCCTTGAAAAGTGAAAAAAATGTTATTAAAGCAATTGTTAGTCATATTATGGTTAGTTTTCTCGCTTAACAACCAAGATACTACAAACAACTTCATATGTTTGGTACATCCATCCCACAACAATGTACGTCGATGCATCGCCAAGTAGTTTGTAAAATTTTTCTGCACTTAAATTAGGCAATTTGTTTCCAATTCTCATGAAATTAAACACATTACCCCAATCGTTATCATTTTCTTTCTCATAGACATCATTATCCCCAACAACATTCACTTCATAATTATCATCATCATTTTCATAAGTTTCGATTCTTTCATTATGGTGCATATTTATGGCAATCGAATCAATAATCATCTGCTTATACCCAAATTTATTGTTATAGTCAATACCTTTATCGGAGAATATTCTTGATGGCGATGGATTTGATGTTTCACTAATATGAAAATTATGAAATTGCATATCATATCTTTCATCATGACGGTGCCAAATGTAATAGTAATCCACAAATTCATATTAACACAAATGCATTCTAACTTCATTTTGCTCTGAGTAAAGTCTATTTTGGCATTCCTAACATAGACATTTTATCAGTTCAATCATACTACTACATACAGTTCTTATAAAATTTTTTACACCATCTATGAAATCAGAGTTCATGTATCCATCTATCATTAATCATTTTTATAATTCATTCACATCCCATTGTGATGCTCTTGTATATTTTCAGTAATTGAAATTTATGTATATTCAATTTCAAAAAAACAAACATTACAATTCAACAACTTTTAAATTATCATTTCTACAAAATTAGTACACTATGAGTGCCCACCCATACCGTAATCATCAATTCCTATAGGAACTGGCCATAGCCGATTCAGAATTGAAAGATCTTGCTCATACTTTTACATTGTCTTTTATCTTAATAGTTTAAATAAATTTCAGCAACATCTTACCATAGTTTCCCCAAAATGCCCCCATTAATTTAAGACAAAAATCTCAAATCCAACTTCTAAGGAATAAGGTTGATACAACTGAAATTTATCTACAACTAAGATAAAACATAAACAGAAAAGTATGGTGTAGATTCTTTCATTTCTAAATTGTCCAACTTAAACAATCAATGATTTCTGAAAAGAAACATAATATGCATATATAGTAACTGCAGATCCTCATAATTACCTTATATTCATATTATTTCTCAACATATCAAGAATCATTGATAGGCACTCTATAGTTTATCAATATGCATTTGTACATAAAACTACTAATAACATATTACAAAACCTTGAATATGATATACTCATATTTAGTTATATTTTCTATATGTTTTCCCTTATATTTGCTTGTCTTTTGATGTGTTTGTGTTATGATTTGCTCCTTAATTGGTTCATATTTTATTTTTAGATTATATGTTAGCTTCATTTGGGTTAGGAAACATTTTTGCAAAGTTTTATAGTTGAATTGCAAGTTTTGAAAAAAATTGGAGCAAACACGGCTTTAGAAACACCCATGTTAGCTCAAACATGGCTTCAGACACACTCATATTCATTGTCACACCCATGTTTCTAACAGTGTTATTAAAGTTCATGATTTTTATGTTCCAGAAGTTGAACACGGTCTTGAACATGCCTATGCTACAAATGTAGTTCACCTATAAACGCCCAAAACATAAACCGTGTTCACATGCTGTTAGGGTTTCTTGAGCTATTTTTAAGGTTTTCAAGGAGAATAATGAGGTGGACACCTAGAGGTGGCCAAAGGCTACCTGAGAAGGCAAATAGATGAAGAGGAGGTGAAAAATAGAAAAAAAATAAGAAAGTTTTTATGCAGGGAGGCTTTCAGAGACAATTTTGATGATCGATATCGTTTAATACGTGCAAGATTAAGGATTCTTTAGAGGAAAACGAATTTAGAAATGGAGACTTCTTTTCTTTAGTTTTTCTTTGATTCTATTGTGCTTATTTTACGGCATTATAAGCTAAATTTTCCTACTCATGCTTAGAGTAAAAGAACCCTAAGATGATTTTGTAATGGTGATAACTTTTTTGGTTTAATATGAATATGCTTTTCTTGAGATTTATCTAATGTTCTTCAATGCGTTGATTAATAGTAGTCATCTGATAATCCAATGTGGGATAATAAACATATGACAAGTAGTATCGGGTTTGTTTATTATGGATAACTATTGGATATAAGGGATATTATCATGACAAGGAGTAATAGATGTGATATAATACCTTCTGACTAGGGTGAAACCTAGTAGTGGATCGTAGGACAAATAATGCATTATTAGGGAGCACGGTAGACCTAGACACCCAATCAATGACTTAAGAATAGGGATTAGTGTAATGGGAATGATAAAGAGCTAATCTAAGTTAGTTAGTAATCTATGGTCCAAGTTAACAACAATCCTATTAAACCGAAGTAAAATCACCACAAGAGATTTCTAGGAGGATTCATATCTAAGTATGAGATTTCTTATTGTTGGTTATCTAAATTGTTCTTTGTTGCCCGTAGCTAGTTGTTAGTTGTTTTTACTGCCTCAGTTTAGTTCAGTTTAGTTAGTTAGTTAGTTAGTTAAACAAACTCCTTAATTGTCAGTTAGATAATAGAGAAAAGTTGAGTACGGTAGACAAGCTCCATTCTTTAGAAAAAATGATCTTGGTACGTGCCACTACTATACTTTAATGATAGGTACACTTGCTTGTCAGTTCATGTATTTATGACTATAGAGATATTTGATACATCCACATTATTTATTAGTGTAGTGGAAAATTTTGTGTAAACTACTGAATACACCATGTTTTTTGAATCATTGTCAAGGAACATTTGTTGAGCTTGCTGCCTAAAAGATTGATCTTTATTAATCTAGCTATTTATTTTATTGCAGTATTTTTCTTTAAATTTCTAGTTAATTTTAGTTATTGATTTCTTCATCTTTTCTTGCAAGGATTCTAGTGGATGACTTGTGGCCATCCTAGTAAAGTTGTTGAAGTGGATCCAGAAATTAAAAGGATTTTTAGGAAACTTTTGTCTACAAGTCACAATCATTACATTTTGAAGTAGAAGAGCGAGGAGAAAATTGAGAGCATCTAATAATCAAATATTGCAATCAAGCAAGGACTATATCAAAATATACTAAGCCTTCTCTTGAATAGACAAAATCAAGTATTGTCAGACCTTCTGTCAGTGCCAACAATTTTGAGATCAAGCCGAATATTATCAAGATGGTGCAGAATTGTGTTCAGTTCGATGGTTTGGCAGATAAGGATCCTAATGCTCATATTGCTACTTTCCTAGAGATTTGAGATACTTTTAGAATTAATGGAGCTAGTGAACATAGCATTCAGTTGAGGTTATTCCCATTTTCATTGAGAGGAAGAACAAAAAAATGGTTGACTTCACTTCCAAGAGGTTTTATTGCCACTTAGAATACTCTTGCTAAGAAGTTTTTACTAAAATATTTTCCTTTAGCTAAGACTATGAAGTTCTGTGATGATATTTCTGCTTTCAGTCAAATGCATTTAGAAACATTATATGAAGCTTAGGAAAGGTTCAAGGATCTATTGAGAAGGTGCCCAGATCATGAACGCCTTACATGGATGCAAGTGCAAATGCTCTGCAAAGGTCTAATTTATGCTTCCAAGCAGATGATTGATGTACCGGTTGGTGGTACTCTGAATATCAAGACATTTGAAACAACACAAGATTGATTGAAAAAATGGCTATGAACATCTATAGTTCAAAATTCATATGCTTATTTAGAATTCTGATGCTTATTAAGCCCTCGCAAATCAAGTTAAAGCCTTGACGAGAAAGTTCACAAATTTTGTGGCTAGCCAAAAGCAAGTTATGATGTAACGCGAAGTGTGTAAAGAAAGACATGCAAGTAGTGATTGTTAGATGTAGAATTGTTTGAGCAAAACCGAGCAAGTAAACTTTGTTGGAAATCCACTGAGGCTACAAAATAATCCATATAACAATACGTATAAGTCAAGATGGAGTAACCATCCTTATTTTTCTTGGAGTAATCAGAGGCAACAACCACTTAACTTTCAACCTAAACCACAAGAAGAAAGGAGCTCGACTGTTGAAGAATTGATCTCCAAGTGTATGAAACAATCTGATGCTAGAATTGATGTGGTAGAGTTAAAATTAAGGAATATGAGAGCAAGCATGCAAAATTTTGAGACTTAGTTTGGTCAACTACCAAGATGCTTTTCGAAAAGCCACAAAGAGCTTTACCAGTGAATACTTAGCTTGACACAGCCATCCTTGGCCCCTACCTAGGAGACCTGTGAAAGCTGGTCTCATGGTGGTTGCAATTGGCTAGTTGTATATGTGCGCGGATTAAAATCCCGTGATACTAGTTGATTAACCTAGAATATGCAGGATGCATGCTCTTCATGCTTTAACTTGGATTAACTAAAACCATAAAACATTGACTTGGCTAAGAGATTTCCATAGAAAATAAGTTTAAATAGCCAAAGCATACAAGATCAACATTTATGTGAGTTTACTACACATAACAACTGTATGGGAGCATTCATACATAAAGTAGACTAATGCCCTCACCCAAAAGCAACCCTAGAGTCTAGGACTCTTCAAAACATAGACAATGGAGGCAGCTAAGAGTACTATATATACAAGCCTCAACTGAGATCTTCTTGAACCAACTCCCACCTTGGATGCAAGTCCCAGTGGCGAGTCACAAAAATCCTTGTCCAAGTGCTACTAGGCTCTGCAGCCAAAAAAAGACTCTAATTAGTATTGTTACTTGACCAACAAGTTACCTACATAAACTAGAATCATAAAATTCTCAAGGGAAGTACTTGCAACAAAAGCTAACTACCACAATAACCCTCAACGGTTACCTGGTCCAACAACTTCAAAATCTGCACAACATAACTAAGGAGTGAGAACTTAAACATTCTCAGTAAGGGTCTTCACGGTACCTGCAAGAAAATTACTAAGGACTCCATATATGATAACATATGTAACCTGCTGTGAGCTCATACAGCTTGAGGGTCTAATATATGCATATACCTAGGTCCCCTGAGACCTCTCGTCATCCTGGTCCTTGAATTACAAGGCATTGCCTTGTCCTCTAGCAAGTTTAGCCTGCCATCCTAACTAGTGATAAATCACCAGTTGAACCTCTCCCATTCATGTTGTACAGGAGCATTATGGTACGACTATTGTAGAATAGGCCATAAAGACCTTGTAGACTATGTGCACTAAGGTTTCACCTTGCAACCTCGTGGCTAACAGCACAACTAAGTTGCCAAGGGTTCTAAACCTTTCACCTAAGCTAGTGGTACTTAGTTGTAATCCTTTGTAAACTAGTTTTCTTGCTTATCGTACAAGTCACCATAAAAATTTATAAAACTCAAGAAAAATCCTAGGTCTTGAAGGACTTTTGGAAGTCTCAGAGTACGCCCAGAATGCTTAGACCCCAAGGTACCCTAAGAACTCCCTTAGGTCTCCCTTTGACCTCCCTAGCAAAACTTGGAAAATTTAGCCAACATGCCACAGTTGGTAACATTCTGCCAACTTTACAGTATTGTTGAGGCGTCGTGGGCAATGGTACAAATTTGGCGACGCGTCGCCAATCCGTGAATCTGCAGAATTTTCACAGATTTTGCTGCTATGAACTTTGGACACTTACCAAACATATCAAACATGCTTGGATAGCCTCCAAACTTTACATGCATGTAAAACATATTGCATAGATCACAACCAACTATCACAAGCCAATCTATGATGCATTATAACATCATTCCAATCATCACAAACCTCATAGTCCACCATAATTCAACCTTGCCCACTAATTAATGCTATTGCTAGAATTACTCAAATTCTTCAAGCAAACTCATTCCAATAGCATTAATTGAACTCAAAAACACAACTCCCTTACCTCAACTCCAAGTAACAAGAAAGAATCAAGCACTCTTCCAATCCACTAAGCTCACCAAAGCACCCTCGAAGTTCCAAACAAAACATAGGCACCAAACATCAAATTCTTGCTTTCTAACCAAAACCCAAGCTCCTAACTAACCAATAAACCTGAAATCAATCAAGATCACGTTGGTTACCTCGTACTAAAAATAGGGGATGGGAGAAAACAAGCTTCCAAGCTCCAAAACCATGGTTTTATGCTTAAAACGAGCTCCCAATGGCCTATATAGTTGTGATGGCTTCTTTTTTCACCAAGAAACTTTGATTTCAAGCTTAATTGGATGGAAAAATGAGGGTGGAGAAGATGAACTCGGGTTTATGCAACCACCCTTCACTTTACCCTCTTATAACACTATTTTTAATCTAAGCCATCAAAGTATTAGACATGATACACTTAGGTCCCCATCTTTTGGTAACCTTAGCTATTCTTGATTAATCCTTATTTATTTCATCAAGTTTGGGTTAAAGTTAAAATTTGAGTTATAAAACTTCATTTTAACCACTTGGGACCTAGGCCAGCTATTCATGATGCAAAATTACTATTTTACCCCTGAACCTCATTTAGTGCCTTAACCTTCTTGGAACTTACTGAACTTTGCTAAACTTTCTTATTCTTGCTATGTAAACTTGAATTAAGGTTCCAAACTTAATTTAGAGTACTTTACCTTCCTCAGGCATGCTTCCCACTAGTAGGGCCATAACAGAGCTAAATCTAATAAGAGTTTATAATTCAACCTTCTGACATAAAGGAAATTGCCATGCGGAGGTGAAAGCTTTAGATAGGAATAAAGATCCTCCTTGATTTATCAAGGAAGACGTCGGGTCGACGACGTTAAACCAAGCGCTTCTTGGGAGGCAACCCAAGCATTAATTTTTCTCATTTAGCTGTGTTTTCATTTATTCTATTTTATCAATAATAGGATACTTATTTTTTGATTGTCATGTGATCTTATAATTTGTGATTTTTTGTGCTGGAGTCTAGAGCATGTTGAGAAGAATTTTGTATTTAGAGGGAAGAAAAAGGCTAAATTCAATTCTAGGTAAGTTTGCAAATTCTTCTAAGTTCCAGGGCCAAACACATTCTTAAACACAACTATGTTCAAGGCCATGTCACCCAAGATGGTTTCAAACATAGCCATGTTTGATTTATTAAATTGATTTTTCATGCCAAATTTTTATTTAAGCTGCAGTAGCCAAACACGGTTTATGTCATAACCGTGTAATGAAATGTGTTTGCAATACATGATTTCTATCAGGCGTATACTCTTACTCATGCTTTCAAAAGCTTAAAATTCCAGAACTTAATCACATACACAAACACGCTCATGTTCTTAAACATGTTCATAAAACACAGTTTTAGTCATGCCTTTGATTGAAAACATGTTTCATTTCTGTGTTCAAAAGGTTGAAGTCCCAATGCACAAACACGGGTTTCTTCATTGTTAGTGTTGTGCCCAAAAGCCAATCATGAGATGATTGTGTTTTTGCACATTGAGTCATGATATTTTATTAAGGCATTAATCCAACAATTATGTTTGTTGTTTTGTTTTTGCGTAACTTANAGAGAGCCTGAACACGTCAACTGTTCAGGTTTTGTGATTCGACTCTACAGTTGAGTGAGAGATCTCAACCGAAAATTAGGTATGAAAATTTTTGAACACCCGGTTTACCCCGTTTCACTTAGATCTTGGAGTGTTTCAGTTAAATTCCGCTGCGCTGTTTGGCTCCCGAAACCCATCATTCATGACCATGGAAAATAGCATGCTTGACTAACACAATGTTAGTCACGCCCATTTTAAGACTCGTGTTATTCGTATGATTTCAAAATTTTTGAACTCTAGTCATCAAACACGTCATGACCATGTTTAACAGCATGTTAAGGAAATTCTTGAAGTCATATCTCTTCAGTATATATTCACGATCTTATCAGTTTTTCCCTACTTTGCACGAAACTTACTCAAACTTCTTTCTCAAGCCCCCGAACTCAATCCATAGTTTCCTTGCATGCTGTGTAAAGCTTCCCATCCTTTGAAGACCCCATTTCTTGTCCGAATTTTAGATTTTCATCACCATACCTTTAGTTTTCTCTTTCTTGAGGTAACTTTATCTCTTAAGTTTATTTGAGGTTTATCAAAGATTGGGTTGATTTCTTATTATGGGTAGGTATTATATGAGTTACTTGATTGATGTTGCATCCCATTGATGTTTATTTTTAGTTGATAGCATGTGATAGCCGAAGGACTATCGCCTCTCTCACCCCGTGCCTCCTGCCGAAAACAAGGTAACCGGAGAGCTTAATGTCACCCGAAGGAGGCACTATCACTGACCTCGGAAGGAGCAAAGTCAAGACGTGTCGAACCCGGGACTTCGGCTAATACCTCAGGAACTCCAAAAATGTTACCAGCTCCCTCGGGGGACCAAGCGGATC